>JAJOOH010035414.1:0-14026 GCA_029582605.1 Solanum gracilifrons | reverse complement strand
GTCATAGTTTTCATATGTTTTTTCGTCTATGGCATATTCTTCCTTATTCATTTATAGATTGTGTTGGAGTTTATATTCTAAACTTTCTATTTGTATTTCTAGATAGAAAATAGTTTTTCTCTGTGCTATTATAGATTTTTTGCAAATTCCTGCAAATATATTACTATTAAGTCTATCTTGCCTATGTCTCACTTCTTGTCTTTTTGCTATAATTATTTCAGTGAGTTTTTGTCTATATTCGTTATTCTCGTTATTCATTGAATCCTTAAATATTGAATATATTTATATTCTATTTTAGATATATTATCTATTAATTGATCTAATTTATCGTTATCAGTTTTTGTGATTTTGAGCTCTTTATATTTCGGATATAATTTGTTTAATTTTTGTCTTATTTTTCTTATTTTTCTACTAGTATGTTTCTTACCATGTTTCTTATTATCCATAGCTCTGATTCTAATTTTCGGAGACTAAAAACTTTTGTAGTTTTCTGCTCTGTATAAATTAGACTATGTGATTGGTTTGAAGAATATGAAAACTTCACCTAATAAGTTAGTGTTGTACTTTTGGTTTTCTACTTCGTTTGAATTTGAAACTGATTTGAAGTCATAAAAACTATATCCACATTCAAATTTCATTCGATTGACTATTTGAAGAATATAAAATTTAATTTTTAAATAGAAACAAATTGTACAAAAATTTTGTCTTCATTGTTAGTATTCTAAATACTAAGTGGTATATCTAATTGTGATAGAAATAAAACAGAAAGGACTAGTGACTAAAAGTCAATGATTTTGTGCCTACGTTAGGTGCCTCTATGGAATGAACTTTGATATTGTGTAAAGATTGTCAAAGAGAATTGAAGCACTATAATCCTTTTGTAGAATAATATTTCCAAAAGAGGTTTCATGCTTTCAATGGCAATTTGATAGTATGGAGAAGAAATATATGCAAAATTTATGTTTGACTCCACAAAACTCTTAGAGTATTTTTGATATTGTTGTCGTTGATTTTCTCTTTTACTAGTATATGGTATGACTAGTATGAAACTACCAAATTATATATATATATATATGTTGGGTTTTTTTTTTTCATGAAAATATTTGGCTATTTCAATACAACTGTGTATACACATGAATATTTGTGGAACGTCATTTGGCATGTTTGTGTTGTAAAAGAAACATTTGGGTCATATTGACCTTATTGGACCCACAAAACTATGATTATGGGTAATTTTATAACAACAAAATTGAAATTTATGGAAAGGTCCTTCTAAAAAGGAAAGGAAATTTGACAATGTGTTGAATCTAAACAATGTTTTTATCAGACAAAATTGTACTAAGTAGAACAAAATATTTGTGAGAAGAAACTACCTCACGGAGGGCTTTCCAAACTCAAAAATTTTATTTGTTCTTACTTGCTTGAGTCAAACTGTTTGTGACATGAACGATTAGGACATGTCAATTACAAAACATTGTAAGGAAAACTGATCAACTTAGAAGTTTTGTCTAACTTTGAGTGCAATAAATAAAAATGTCAAATATGTGTTGAATCTAAGTATGTTAAGCATTCTTATATATCTGTTGAAAGGAATTCCAATTCCTTATAGTTGATTTATACGGGCATTTGTGATATGAAATCAACACCATCTGATGGTGGTAAAAAAGTATCTCATAACTTTTATTGACAATTGCATTAGATACGCTTATGTCTATTTATTGAAAGGTAAGGATGAAGCAATAAAAATGTCTAGGCAATACAAAATTGAAATTGAAATTCAGTTGGAAAAAAAGATAAGAAGTTATTGGGATGGAGAGTATAAATCTCCTTTTGTTGAAATATGTTTGGGAAGTGGAATTATCCATCAAACTACTATGATACTCACCTTATTCTAGTGGAATTGCAGGATAAAAATGAACTTTTAAGGAAATGATGGATGCATAACTTATAAGTTCAGTTTTACCACGAAACTTGTTTGGAAAAGCTATCTTACAGCAAAATGGAACAACAAAACGTTTTTTTCTGTACAGAAAGAAAGCAATAAAAAGGTTTTTTTTGTTCAGGACACAATCTATTCCATATGAGAAATGAAAAAGAAGGAAGTCTAACTTGAAATATTTCAAAGTGTCAGGGTGTCTAGCAAAATTCCAAGTTCCTATGCCAAAAGGATCAAAATCGGACCTAAGAATGGGAACTGTAAAATTGGACTTTAGTAATATAGTGAAGGGTCTAAAAAGACCTTGGAGAGAACCAAAGGAGATTGTACTTGATAAATAAATTTAGAGGCATAGTAAATGTCAAACGACATCTACTTCCTGCAAATTTGATTTTGTAACATTTCTTCTTGAAAATAAGTCTAATCTATTGAATGAAGCTATGTCTTCTGCGAACTACATATTTGGGAAAGAGGCTGCAATAATGAGATTGATTCAATCTTGAGTAATCACACTTGGAGGATGATTGATCTTCCTTGCAACAGTATATGATCTTCAAATTCATTAAATGGATGTGAAAACAACTTCTTAAATGGAGAATTGGAGAAATAAATTTACATGGAACAACCCGACGATTTTATGATTCCTGGGTGCAAACTTGTTAAGTCACTTTATGGACTAAAACAAGCACCTAAACAATGATACGTGAAATTTGACTAAACCATGTTGGCAAATGGATTTAAGAATGATGGAAGTGATAAATGTGTTTATATTAAATATACTCCAAATCACAAGGTCACTGTTTGTTTGCATGTTGATGTCATGTTGATCATCATAAGAGACACTTACGACATAAATACTTCTAAACATATGCTAGAAAGAAATTTTGAAAGATTTTAGAGTTGCTGATGTGATCTTAGGTATAAGAATTCTTAAATCTCCACAATGTTTAGCATTGTCATAGTCTCATTACATTAAACACATACTTGACAAGTTAAAGTATTTGGAGTTTAGTACTTCCAAGATTCCAATAAATGTGAGCTTTGCACTTTAAAAGAATGAAGGTGAAAGTGACTCAAAATTGAATTATGGTAGAGTATTGGGAAGTATGATTTATATCATGAAGTGCACATGGTAAGATATAGCATGTGTTTTTAGTAAACTGAGTCAGTTTGTTAGTAATCCTAATCAAACTCATTGGATGAAAATGAAAAGATTTTAGGATATTGAAAACATAATCAAAATTATGCATTGCATTATAACAAATATCCAACAGTATTGAAAGGATATAGTGATGCAAATTGGATCACCGGTAAAATGAAGAAAAATCCACGAGTGGATATGTATTTAGTCTTAGTGGAGGAGCAGTCTTTTGAGAATCTTCCAAATAGACGTGTATCGCTCGCTCTAGAATAGAATCTGAGTTTATCGCTCTAGATGAAGCTGGTGAATAAGTTGAATGGCTCCGAAATTTCTTGAAAGATACTTTTTAGTCCCAAATATTTGGCATCAGTATGCACACACTTTGATAGTCAAGACGCAATACGTAAGTCATAGAGCATGATGTATAATGGTGACCCAACTGTCAAAGCCCGAATCAACTCACAATGGTATGCCTGTTGTAAACTTCAAATCGAGTGACTACTATGGGGTGATGGCTGAGGAGTGCCGATACACGATTATTGGCAAGTTTGTTTGAACAACGCCTAACATAGAACGCATTTGCTCAATCTTCGCTGAAAAGATATCTCTCAGAGGAGACGTCAAAATAGGTGCGTATGATTTTTGTACGGTCTTTATTGATGTTACAAATAATGATGATTGTAAAACGATATGGTTCAAAAGGTCAATCGAAATAGATGGTACGGTTATGCTGCTTCAAAAATGGACCCCCGATTATAGACCAGAGGAAGATTCTCCTATTGTTCTGGTATGGATCTAATTACCAGGTTTATCATACCACTGTCATACATGGTTTTATGTCAGACAAATTGAATCCCCTATAGGCAACCCTTTATATCTCATTACTGCTACTAATTTTCGATAGACCTGAAATGGCAAAAGTGAAGATTGAAGTTGACCTCATGACTAAGCCAAAACTTAGATCTGTTTGGGTTAGGCAAGAGGATACTGATAATCCGCTAAAAGGTTTCTGTCAAAAGTTGGAATATGAAGGCGTCCCCAAGTTTTGTAAACTTTTGGGGCATTCAATCCTTCAATGTAGAGCACTAAAGAGGGAAAAAGTGTTGAAGAACAAGGAAAATGTTATTAAGAAGAATGCTACTATTTCTACAGATAATGGGACGAAAATGGCTAAAGGGATTAATGTTGCTGATTTTAATGATACTTTTGCCAATAACATTGACAACACTATTGCTTCTACTTCAAAAGTTTTAGTACCGAAAGTTGACAAAATTTCTACTGCCAAAGTGATAAGTCAGAAGAAAAATTTTTACAACAATATTTTGCAAGTCCTACAAAAGTTCAGATTAAAGACTTTCTAATAAATTTCTACACAAGACAATGTCATGGAAGGTGTTTTTGAAGCACAAAATCAGAAGAAGAAGAAGAAGAAAAATGAAGAAATTTTGCAAGTTCAAAAATAATGAAAAGAATATAAAATCAACTACCAAAGAAAAAATTGTGGAGTATTTTTTCAATTGCAGTAACTAAAGCAAAAGAGGAGTGTTTAGTTTTAGATGAATTTGAATTTAGAATTTTACTTAGGTTGTTTGAATTGTTGAGATATTTTAGGTTGTTTTAAATTTCAAATTATGCAGATTATGTGTTTTGTTGGCTATATAAAGCCCCTCAGTGCTTAAGAAAATTATTGAAATAAATTGAAAGCTATTGAAAGTCATTTCAATCCATTGAGAGTTGTTTTAATCTTTTTGTGCTGCCCCTTTTTTATTAAAAATAAAACCAACATGTCCATCTTTTCATCTTCCTATTGATTCTGAAGTTCACATCCTTACAAGTAATGAATCAACTCTTGTCATTGTTAATCTCTTGACTTGATGCCTCCTGATACATCCTGAATTGCATCATGATGAATTTAATAGAGTGTTTGTCCATAGAAGAAAAAGGACTATATGATAGAAAATTAACTGCAACAAAGATGAAAATAAAAGACTAGCAAGTGTGGAAATTTTCTCTGTATAGATACTGCTGAATTCTCAGTTACAAGAGTCCTTAAATAGAAAATGTTATAAATAAAAAACATGTTTACTCTCCTAATAATTCTGAATATGAATGCTGACTCCACTACTCCTATAGCCTAAAGACTTGGAAAAAACTTAATGACTACTAAACAAATGCAACAACCTAAATACTAAACCACATCTGATCACGTTGCCAACATCCCTCCCTCAAACTGAAACATCTTTCAGTTTAATTTGCAAACACCAAGTTGATCGTGTTGCTTTAGAAAGGACACTGGTTTCAGGGGCTTTGTGAACATGTCTGCAACCTGCTCTTCACTTCTACAATAAATAAGACTAATCTTTGCATCCTTAGTCAGATCACGCAAGAAGTGATACTTCACATCTATATGCTTACTTTGTCCATGTTCAACTGGATTCTTTGAAAGATTAATCGCCGAAGTATTGTCACAATAGATTGGCGTTGGTCTTTCCTACTTAAAATGAAGTTCTTCAAGAATATTCCTCAGCCAAACAGCTTGACAAAAACACGAAGTTGCAGCTACATAATCTGTCTCGGTAGTCGACAAAGTAACAACAGGTTGCGTCTTCGAAGACCAAGAAATAACTCCAGCGCCCAACATAAAAACACATCCAGACGTGCTTTTCCTGTCTTCAAGATTTCCAGCATAGTCACTATAACTGTAACCAACTAAATCTCCAGCTGCTCTCATCTGATAAAGAATTCCAAGGTCACTGGTACAATTAAAGCACCGCAGGATCCTCGTGGCAGCTTGTAGATTCATTTCTTTTGGACTCTCCATGAATCTGCTAATGAAACTTACAGAGTGCATAACATCAGGTCTTGTTACCGTCAAGTACATCAAGCATCCAACGATTTTCTTGTATAAAGTGTTGTCCACTTTTCTCACTTCAGGTTCTTTGACGAGCTTCAGACCCTTCTCCATTGGTTTGCTCACATTGTTGCTATTTTTCATCTGGAATCTGTCCAGAATATCTTGCACATATCTCTTTTGAGAAACAAAAATACCATCAGCTGATTGATTCACTTCTAAACCAAGAAAATAATGCATCACACCCAAATCGGACATGTCAAACTCAACCATCATAGACTTATTAAAGTTCTCAATCATAGACACATCACTTACAGTATAAATTAAGTCATCCACAGATAAACACACCATTAAGACCCTTGCACCTTTCCTTTTTATATAAATAGTATGTTGATATGGACACTTTCAAAATCCCTCCTTTGAAAAGTAAGTATCTATGCGACTATACTAAGCTCTTGGAGCTTGTTAGTCCATATACAACCTTTTTCAATCTAAGCACTTTATTCTCACCACCAAATTTCACATAGCCAGGAAGTTGTTCGATAAATACCTTTTCTTGAAGTTCACCATGTAGGAAGGTAGATATCACGTCTAACTGATAGATTTTCCAAGCATTTTGAGCCAAAGCAATCACCAATCTGATGGTATCGAAACGAGCAACGGGAGCAAACACTTCTACATAGTCAACACCATATTCTTTCTTGTAGCCTTTTGCTACTAAGTGAGCTTTGAAATTGTCTACCTCTCTGTTTTCCTTCAACTTTATTTTGTAAACCCATTTGACACCAATGGTTTTCTGATCTTCTGGAAGATTTGTAAACTCCCAAGTATCATTTTTTTCAATTGATCTAATCTCCTCATCCATGGCTTACTTCCACTTCAGGTCTTTAATGGCATCGGCAAAAGATATAGGATCACAATCTGAAAATAAAGAAAAATGATTTACTGTATTTCCAGATTTCCTAGTCCCATATACCTCATAATTTTCCAACCATCTTGGTGCTCCTCTATTACGTTGTGGACGTTCATTGTTGAACTGAGAATCACCTGATTCATGTTCAACACTTTCAGCATCCTGTACAATTGGACTTGCTTGTGAACTGATCTCCAAAGGTCGTTCTGGTTCCTTTTCTTCCTCAACAGAAACTAGACTATGTTGAAACAAATTGTTATCGCCCCAATTCCAGATTGCTTCTTCATTAAAAATAACATCTCGGCTAACAACTATTCTCTTGGTAATAGGATTGAACAAGTGATAAGCTTTTGATTTGTCACTAATACCAAGGAAAATGCACTTCTGACCTTTATCATCCAACTTCTTCCTTGCCTCATCTAGAATATGTGCATATGCTATACACCCAAAAATCCGAAAGTACTCAACGTTTGGTTTACGCCTACTCCAAGCTTCATGAGGTGTCATACTTTGAATAGAGCTGGTAGGACATCTATTCAATATATGAACGCTCCAATGAACTACTTCTACCCAAAAGTCTCTTGGTAAGTGGCTTCTCTTCAAAAGACTACGCACCACGTCAAGAATTGTGTGATTTTTCCTTTCACACAAACCATTCTGTTGAGGTGTGTAGGTTGCGGTAAGGTGCCTTTTAATTCAATGTTTCTCACAAAATTTTACAAATTCTAGTGAGTTATATTCACCACCTCGATCTGTCCGCAAACACTTAATTTGCAACCTACTTCATTTTCAACAAGCACTCAAAACTTCTTAAAAGTTTCAAATGCTTCAAATTTTTCTTTTAAGAAAAAAACCCAAGTATTTCTGCTATAATCATCAATGAAGCTAATGAAATAACATTTACCTCCATTAAATGTAGGACTTATCCGACCACAAATATTTGAGTGCACCAACTCTAGCACCTTCTTTGCCTCCAAGAAATGCGTTTTGGAAATGGTTCACGGTGTTGCGTGCTAACAGCACACTCTTCACATAGTTCATTGGGAGATTCAAGCTCTGGAAGACCCAACACCAATTGTTTTTGTTTTAGAAACTTCAAGCTTCCAAAATTTAAATGCCCATAGAGAAAATGCCACTTCCAGGAATCCCCTTTAACTTTTGCAGAGAGACAAGATTTTGTAGAGTTTTGAAGATATAAAGGGAACAAGCGATTTGATGGCATGTTAATATGTGCGATTAACACCAAATGAGAATCTTGTCTCTTACAAACCCCACCTTTGATATTAAGTTCATATCCCTTTTCTTGAAGCTGCCCAGCACTTGGTAGATTTGTCTTCAACGCAGGGACATAAAACACATCACTAATGGTATGAATGGAGTTGACTTGTACCTTCCCTTTTCCCATGATACAGACCACTGAATTATCTCCAAATCTCATAGTATCTCGAAAAGTTTTATCCAGCTCTGAGAATGCTTCTTTCTGCCCAGACATGTGATTACTATAGCCTGTATCAAGATACCATAGATCATTTGATGCTTTCTCTTTGGCAGTGTATGCCATCAAAAGTGAAATCTCCTCTTCTTCTCCCTTTGTTTCCACATCTTGCTTCATTTCTACAAAGTTAGATCTACCACCACTCTTTCTATTTAAATTGGTACGACACTCCGATCGATAGTGTCCAAATCGATGGCATCGATAGCATTCAATTTGAGACTTGTCACGTCTTTTTTCTTTTTCATGGGAATCTGCAGTGCTGCTCTTCTCCTTCTTCTAGTGTGAATTATTTCCCTTCCATATGACACCCCCCTGATTTGTACCTTTCGAAGACATTGCTGCCTTCAATGCTACTCCATCCTTGTCTTGTTGGTTTATTTTTTGTTCATGAACCAACAAAGAACCCTGCAACTCATCAAGAGAAAGAGTATCGATATCTTTGGATTCTTCAATGGAGCAAACAATATAATTGAACTTTGATGTCATTGAGCGAAGTATTTTCTCAATAATGGTTACATCCTCCAGTCTTTCACCATGAATTCACATTTTTTTTATGATACCCAACGTCCTAGAGAAATAATCTGTTACCGACTCACCACCTTACATACGTAGAGTCTCGAACTCACCACAGAGTGCTTGAAGGTTCACTCGTTTTGCCTTCAATGTTCCTTGATACTTCTTCTTCATGGAATCCCATATTTGTTTGGAAGTATCCTTGCAAAGAATGGTTTCCAGTATTGAGCGATCAATAGCATGAAAAAGGTAATTCTTTGCTTTGAGATCCTTCAATCTTAGACTATCCAACTCTGCCTTTTGTGTTTCCGACGAGGCAGCACCAATGGCTGGCTCTTGCACGCCAATACTGACAACTGGCCAAAACTCATTGGACCTAAGGAAGCTCTCCATCAACATGCTACAATGGTCATAATGACCATCGAAGCGCGGAATAGCGGCCTGTATAAAATTTTCAGAAGCCATCTTTTGTTGCTGCAATAGTACTTCAAAAAAGAAGAAAAAATTTTCTGGCTCGAATACCAAATGATAGAAAATTAACTGCAGCAAAGATTAAAGGAAAAGACTCGCAAGTGTGGAAATTTTCTCTGTATAGATACTGCTGAATACTCAGTTACAAGAGCCCTTAAATAGAAAATGTTATAAATAAAAACCACATTTACTCTCCTAATAATTCTGAATATGAAAACTGACTCCACTACTCCTATAGCCTAAAGACTAGGAAACAACTTAATGACTCCCGAACAAATGCAACAACCTAATTACTAAACCACATCTGATCACGTTGCCAACACTATATCATCAACAAAGCATAGGTGATTCACTTGAGGTCCATTTTTGCTCATGGTAAAACCATTGAAATCTACTCTGCTTTTCAGATGATTAAGAGCTTTGGAGAGGTCCTCAACACCAATATTAAATAAAGCAGGAGACAAAGAATCACCCTGTTTGAGACCTCTAGAAGAACTAAATAAACTATGTCTTGACCCATTAACAATTACAGAATACCAATTGTTTGAAATGATTCTATACATGAGTTCTACAAAACGTTCTCTGAAGCCAACCTTTCAGAGGACAAACATAAGTAAAACCCAAGAAACTTTATCGTAAGCCTTTTACATATCTAATTTCATAACCAAGTTCCCACCAACATTACCCCTTCTTATGTCATGGACAATTTCTTCCGCCAAAAGAATGTTTTCAGTAATTAGCCTTCCTTTGATAAAACGTGATTGGTTTTTAGAGATAAGCTAGGAAGGACATGGCCAAGTTTCATGGAAAGAATTTTCCAGATGATTTTGTTGGTAAAATTACTCAAGCTTATAGGCCTGAGTTGTGGAAAATGATCAGGAGCCTTTACTTTTGGAACTAAAACCAAGCACGAGTGGGAAAAAAACCTAGCTAAATTAGTTCCAGTGAAAAAAACTCTCACATATTTAGTAATGTCTTGCTCAACAGTGTTCCAAGCAAACTGAAAAACCATACCTTATATCCGTCTAGACATGCAGAACTGTTAGGATCCATGGAGAAAATAGCCGCCTTAATCTCCTCCTCGGTAGGACTAGCTTCCAGAGAGCCATTGTCAATATCAGTAACCGAAGTATCTAAATATCTCAAGAAGGAATCACTGGAAGCTCCGGTATCATTTGAGTGAGTGAAAATACTGCTGAAGTAATCAATTGTTGCTTGGGATATTTGGTCAGTATTGTCTAACCATCTGCCAATAGAGTCCTTAATCCTAAGGATTTGAGCATGTCTTCTTCTCCCTTTGGAGTTAGTTTCACCTTTGTCTGCCCACTTGACTCTAGCTTTTTGCCTCAGAATGGAATCTTGAAGCTTCAGCCATTTAATGTAATCAGCCTGAGATTTGTAAAAAAGGATTCTATTGTGATCGGGGTTATTCATTTCATATTGCTTCTCCGTTAACCTGCTATGTTACTCCTTTTATTTGACAATATCAAAAACGTCTCCAATGCATTCTTTGGACCATTTGCTAAGAGCTTTAGAATGGTTTTTGAGTTTATTTTGTAATCTCCACATTGGGTTTCCCGTGATCTCATTGTCCCAAACTTCCTTGACCACATCTACAAAACCTTCTTGTTCTGTCCAAAAATTTAAGAACATAAAATATTTAATGTGGGTGACCTCATCCTGTGCACCTTAAAGCTATTGGATAAAGTATGCGGCACTCCACCCTTCTTCTCATCAACATTCAAAATAGTATTGAAATCTCCGAAAACTTCCCGAGGACCATTAACCATACCACAAATTATCCGAAGTTGTCTGTTGCGTTTCGGTCCCCATTTGTTCATCCTCAAGTATGCTAGTCTTCTCCTCTTCATACACCTTTCATTTCTCTATGTTGTTCCTGGTCCTTTGTTCGTTTGTCCTCCAGTTTGATTTTTTTTGTTATCAATATTGTGCTTCTGGGTTCTGTTTGTTTGAATTTGTGCTTTTGGTGTTTGTTTGTCTTATCCCCTCTAGGCTTAGAATTCTCAACCTTTGAACTTTTGCCATTCCAGGTCTATCGAAAATCACTAGCAGTATCGAGATATAAAGGGTTGCCTGTAGGGGATCCAATTTGTCTCACATAATACCATGTATGACAGAGGTATGGTAAACCTGATAATTAGACCAATACTGGAACAATAGAAGAATCTTCCTCTGGTCTATAATCGGGGGTCCATTTTTTAAGCCACATAACCGTACCATCTATTTCAATTGACCTTTTGAACCATATCTTTTACAATCATCATCATTTGTGACATCAATAAAGACCGTGAAAAAATCATACGCACCTTTTTTGACATGCCTTTGGGAGATATCTTTTCGGCGAAGATTGAGCGAATGCTTTCTATGTTAGGCCTTGTTCAAACAAACTTGCCAATAATCGTGTATTGACACTCCTCAGCCATCACCCCATAGTAGTCACTCGATTTGAGGATTACAACAAGCATACCATTGTGAGTTGATTCGGGCTTTGACATTTGGGTCTCCATTATACATCATGCTCTATGGCCTACGTATTACGTCTTGACTATCAAAGTGTGTGCATATTGATGCCAAATATTTGATCCTAAAAAGTATCTTTCAAGAAATTTCGAAGCCATTCAACTTATTCACCAGCTTCATCTAGAGCGATAAACTCAGATTCTATTATAAAGCGAGCGATACACGTATATTTGGAAGATTCCCAAAAGACTGCTCCTTCACTAAGAGTAAATACATATCCACTTGTGGATTTTTCTACATTTTACCGGTGATCCAATTTGCTTCACTATATCCTTTCAATGTAATGAGACTATGGCAATTCAAAACATTGTGGAGTTTTAAGAATTCGTATACCTAAGATCACATCAGCAACTCGAAGATCTTTCAAAATTTCTTTTTAGCATATGTTTAGAAGTATTTATGTTATAAGTGTCTCTTCTGATGATCAACATGCCATCATCATACAAACAAACAATGACCTTGTGATTTGGAGTATCTTTAATATAAACAAGTTTATCACTTCCATCATTCTTAAATCCATTAGCCAACATGGTTTGGTCAAATATCACGTATCATTGTTTGGGTGCTTGTTTTAGTCCATAAAGTGACTTAAGAAGTTTGCACCCAGGAACTATAAAACCCTCGAGTTGTTCCATATAAATTTCTTTCTCCAATTCTCCATTTAATAAGTTGTTTTCACATCCATTTAAAGAATTTGAAGGTCATATACTGCAGCAAGGGAGATCAATCAGCCTCCAAGTGTGATTACTCAAGATTGAATCAATCTCACTATTGACAGCCTCTTTCCTAAAGATGTAGTTCGCATAAGACATAGCTTCCCTAAATATATGAGACTTATTTTCAAGAAGAAATGTTACAAAATCAAATTTGAAGGAAGTAGATGTCCTTTGACATTTACTATACCTCTAAATTTATTTATCAAGTACAATCTCCTTTGATTCTTTCCAAGGTCTTTTTAGACCCTTCACTAGACTACTCAAGTCTAATTTTACCGTTCACATTCTTACGTCCGATTTTGATCCTTCTGGCATAGGAACTTGGAATTTGGCTGGACACTCCAACACTTTGAAATATTTCAAGATGTACTTCCTTATTTTTCATTTCTTATATGAAATAGATTGTGTCTTGAGCAAAAAAAAACTTTTTATTGCTTTCTTTCTGTACAAACAAAACTTTTTGTTGTTCCATCTTGCTATAAGATAGCTTCTCCACACAAGTTTCGTGGTAAAACTGAACTTATAAGTAATGCATCAATCATTTCCTTCAAAGTTCATTTTTTTATCCTGTAATTCCATTAGATTAAGATGAGTATGATAGTAGTTTGATGGATAATTCTACTTCCCAAACATATTTCGACAAAAGGAGATTTATACTCTCCATCCCTATAACTTCTTATCTTTTTCCCAATTGATTTTCAACTTCAATTTTGTATTGCCTAGACATTTTTATTGTGTCATCCCTACCATTCAACGAATATACATAATCGTATCTAATGCAATTGTCAATAAAAGTTATGAGATACTTTTTTACCACCATGAGATGGTGTTGATTTCATATCACAAATGTCCGTATAAATAAACTCTAAGGAATTAGAATTCCTTCAACAAATTTATAAGAATGCTTAACATACTTAGATTCAACAAAAAATTGATACTTTTATTTATTGCACTCAAAGTTAGACAAAACTTCTAAGTTGATCAGTTTTCCTTACAATGTTTTGTAATTGACATGTCCTAAGCGTTCATGTTACAAACAATTTGACTCAAGCAAGTAAGAACAAATAAAAATGTTGAATTTGAAAAGCCCTCTGTGAGGTAGTTTTTTTCTCACAAATATTTTGTTCTACTTAGTACAGTTTTGTCTGATATAAACATTATTTAGAGTCAACACACTATCAAATTTCCTTTCCTTTTTAGAAGGACCTTTCCATAAATTTCAATTTTGTGGTTGTAGAATTACCCATAAAAATAGTTTCGTGGGTCCAATAAGGGCAATATGACCTAAATGTTTCTTTCATAACACAAACATGACAAATGACTTTCCACAAATATTCATGTGTATACACATAGTTGTATTTTAATAAACAAATATTTTCATGAAAAAAAACCCAACATTTTAAGTGACACTCTTTCATAAAATAAAACAACTATTTTGTGTGTGTGTAT
>JAJOOH010035412.1:0-13133 GCA_029582605.1 Solanum gracilifrons | reverse complement strand
CCTGTTTATATTGTTAATTTCCTACTCTTGTTTAGTTTCTACCCTCAGACCCATTACTTGTTGTTCCGGGTTACGGGTTGGCTTACCTGCTGGTGGGTTATAGTAGGTGCCATCATGACTTGATAAATCGGGTCGTGACATCTTTTGCAAACTTTTAAAACTTGTTTTAAGACTTGAGTACTTGAGTATGAGGATGAGTAGAGTTGAGTTCATTTTTTCAAAATGAATATATGGGAACTAAGTGTTCTCTAGAGTAAATGTTTTTACATTTAAAATAAGGAGGAAACTTTGATTGCCAAATGAGTTATGATGAGTTTTGAGTACTATCTCTTTTAAGATAAACCTTTTGAGTAATAATATCAAAGTTTGAGGATGAGGAAATGTTTTTAAACATATGAGCTGAGTATATTTTTGGGAGTGGTATTGAGCACCGATACGGGGGCAAGTTCATACAACTCAGAGTCCTCATAAACTATGTAGCCAACGTGGGTAGAACGTGTCATACTTTTTAGATGATTCCTTTTTTATTTTTAAGCATAGCATAGTTAATCCACTTAGTTGAGGATGTCTTATACTCCGACAAGGTATATGACAGTTCTGGCAATATGGGTGATACGTTGTATCATCACAAAACTCATAGTGATCGTTGTCGGTTAGAGAATCTCCCAAATAGAGCTATTTTGTATTTTTACATACAAACTGAGTTATTATTGTATTTTTCAATACATTGAGTTGTTATCTACTATTTTAAAAGCATTTATTTATATCGCATTATTGTCATTGCTTTATATTGAATTAAGTTGAGGTTGAGTTGAGTTGAGACGAGGTAAGTTGTTTCTTCCGTTCCATTTCAAGCTTATGTCATGTTTTAGATTTCACCTTGCATGCTCATACATTCCATCTAGTGACGCCATTTGTCCTACATATTTTATGATGCAGATACAAGGAATTAGGTTCATCAACGACCGCTCCATTAATCCATTCGTGTTCCAGAGTTGTTTGGTGAGCCTCCTTTCTTCCGGGGATCCCTTATTTATTTCTATTATTTCAGTTTTGTTAGGATGATCAAGGGATTTTTCCGACATCCCTCATAGTATTAGAGGCTTCATCGATAGACAGTAGTAGTAGTTCATGAGTCCTTTTCATTTCCTTTGTTTAATGTTAAGACTTGAGTTCCCTCTGTTGGTCCAGTGAATGTTTTTAAACATTATGAGTTATTTATTTTAAAGACTTTGAGTAAAGTTTTCTTTTGAGGCTCTTTTATTGTTGAGTAAGTCATTCGCTGAGAGTTGAGCCAGGCCAAGGGTTTGCATGGAGCCATCAATGGTTCTCGAGTGCCAGTCGCGTCTAGGATGTAGCCTTGGGGCGTGACAAACTTCATATCTGAGCACGGAGTTCAAGAGTCTTAGGGTGTCTATGAAGACATGTCTGTAGAGTCCTAGTTATCGGTGTGAAGTGCGCCACATCTATAATTAGGAGGCTGCAACATTTAGGAACTATCTCACTTCTTTCATACATTTTTCATGCGATAGAGTTTAAATCTATACATTTTCTTTCTTATTCGTGCTTGCACGCATAGTTTAGATCATGCCTCCACGAAGAGCTGTTCGAGGTCGTTCTGCTAGGAGGAATGTTGATCCTCAAGATCAAGGGGAACCCAATGCACCAGAAGTTCAACCCCAAAGAGAGGTCACTAATGTTGAGTTTCGGGATGCTATCCGGATGTTGAGTTAAGTGGTGACCAACCAAACTGGGAAACAAAGAGGGAATCGATAGGATGTGGCTAATACATCCAGGATCTGTGAGTTCTTAAGGATAAATCCTCCAAATTTCACTTGTTCAAGTGTCATAGAGGATCCAAAAAACTTTGTAGAAGAGTTGTACAAAGTGTTTGAGGTGATGCATGTGTTAGATGCTGAGTGTGTGGAACCAGCTACATACCAACTAAAGGGTGTTTCTAAAGTGTGGTTCGACCAATGGAAGAAGTCTAGAGCTGAAGGTGAACCAATTGTGAGTCGGGCTGTGTTCGAAGAGGCCTTTTTTGGGCGTTTCTCTCCCTGTGAACTGAGAGAGACAAAGGTAAGGGAATTCCTCACTCTTAAGCAAGAATCTATGAGTGTGCATGAGAACAACCTCAAGTTCACCCAACAATCCTTTTAAGCTCCGAAAATGGTTGCGGATATGAGGAGCGGGATGAGTTTGTTTGTGTCTGGATTGTCTCGTTTGTCTAGAAAAGAGGGTAAGGCTGCAATGTTGATAGGGGAAATGGACATAGGAAGGCTGATGATCCTTGTGCAATAGGTTGAGTAAGATAAGGTGAGAGATAGAGAAGAGTTCCGAAACAAGAAGGTTAAGACAACAGGAAATGAGTCCTCGCAGTAAAGAGTAATGCAAACCGATTATCCTTTGAGCAAAAGCCAAATAGACCTGCTCCATCATCTGCTAGTGCACATGTACCAAGGAACATAAGTGAGTTTTAGAATCAGAATTCACATAATTTCAGAGTTAGACTTGCACAGTCTCAAGGTAGTGTGGAACAAGGAGGTAATTCGACTCCTGCATATGTTAAGTGTGGTATGAACCACCTAGGATCCTGTAGTGATGGCTCTACTGGTTTTTTCAAGTGTGGTCGGGAAGGTCATTTCATAAGAGAGTGGTCTAAGAACAGGCAGGGTGGTGGTAATAGGGGCAATATAGCCCAATCTTTTTTAGCGCTCCACCAGATAGAGCTGCACCTAGAGGAGCTACTTTAGGGATAGGCGGAGCAGTGTACAATCTGTATGCTATCATCAGTCGCTGAGAGCAAGCGAATTCGCCAGATGTTGTCATTGGTATGATCAAAGCCCTTCAATATTTCTACACCTGGTGGTGAGTCTATTCTACCAGAGAGAGTTTATCGTAAGTGTGTCATTTCTGTCAATCACCAGGACA
Source organism: Solanum gracilifrons (assembly GCA_029582605.1). Lineage (NCBI taxonomy): Eukaryota > Viridiplantae > Streptophyta > Magnoliopsida > Solanales > Solanaceae > Solanum > Solanum gracilifrons. The sequence goes on along the minus strand of JAJOOH010035412.1, from coordinate 10,202 downwards.
CCATGGCTGACTTAGTTGAGCTAGATATGGTGGATTTTGATGTTATTCTAGGTATGGACTAGCTTCATGCTTGTTATGCCTCAATTGATTGTAAAACTCGAGTAGTTAAGTTCCAGTTTCCTAATGAGCCAGTTTTAGAGTGGAGGAGTAGTTAAGCAGTGCCTAAAGGTCATTTTATTTTGTACCTTAAGGCGAGAAAGTTAGTTTTCAAGGGGTGTATTTATCACTTATTATGAGTTAATGACTCTAGTGTAGAGACAATACCTATTCAGTGAGTTCCAGTTGTGAGTGAGTTTCCAAAGGTCTTTCCAGATGATCTTCTCGAAGTCCCTCCTAAGAGAGAGATAGACTTTGGTATAGATATTCTTTCTCGAAGTCCCTCCTAAGAGACAGATAGACTTTGGTATAGATATTCTTTCTGATACTCGACCTATTTCTATTCCGCCATATAGAATGGATCCAACTGAGTTAAAAGAGCATTTAAAAGATCTCCTTGAAAAGGTTTCATTCGACCTTGGGGCGCTCCGATATTATTCATGAGAAAGAAAGATGGTTCACTTAGGTTGTGTATTGATAACCGTCAATTAAACAAGGTTACCATAAAAAATAAGTATCCCCTTCCGAGGATTGATGATCTTTTTGATCAACTTCAGGGTGCAACTTGTTTTTCTATGATTGACCTTAGATCAGACTATCGTCAGTTGAGAGTAAGAGAAAGTGACATCCTTAAGACAACATTCAGGACCCGTTATGGTCATGATGAGTTTCTAGTTATGTCTTTTGGTTTGACTAATGCTCCTGCAGCGTTCATGAACCTTATGAACACAGTGTTTAAGCCTTATCTTGATATGTTTGTCATCGTATTCATTGATGACATTCTAATTTATTTGAGGAATAAGGAGGATCATGCTAGTCATGTCAAAGTAGTTCTCCATACTCTTAAGGATAGAGAGTTGTATGCTAAATTTTCCAAGTGCGAATTTTGGCTTGAGTCTGTGGCATTCTTAGGCCACATTGTTTCTGGTGATGGGATTCGAGTTGACACACTAAAATTTGAGGCAATGCAGAACTGGCCCAGGTCCACATCTCCAACATATATTAGGAGTTTCATGGGATTTCTGGTTATTATAGGAGGTTACTCGAGGGGTTTTCATCTATTTCATCCCCGTTGACTAAGTCGACTTAGAAGACATCAAAGTTTCAATGATCTGTAGCTTGTGAGAAAAGATTTCAGGAATTTAAAACTAGGTTGACTACTATCCTAGTGTTGACTTTATCGTAGGGCAAACAAGGCTTTATGGTATTTGTAATGCGTCCAGAGTTGGATTGGGTTGTGTATTGATGCAGAATGACAAAGTTATAACTTATGCCTCCAGAAAACTTAATATTCACGAGAATAATTACCCAACCCATGATCAAGAGTTGGATGTTGTAGTGTTCCCTTTGAAGATATGGCGTCACTATTTTTATGGTGTTCATGTAGATATGTTCACCAATCACAAGAGTCTTCCGGTATGTATTTAATCAGAAAAAGCTTATTCTTAGACAGTGGAGGTGGTTGGAGTTACTTAAAGATTATGACATGAGTATTCTATATCACCCAGGTAAGGCTAATGTTGTTGCTAATGCTTTGAGCAGGTTGTTTATGGGTAGTACTACCCACGTTGAGGAAGGAAAGAAAGAGTTAGGCAAACATGTGCACCGACTTGCACGTTTGGGAGTTCGTTTGTTGGATTCCAATGAAGGGGGAGTAGTGGTGATAAATGGGGTTGAATCTGTCACGACCTAGGGGTACCCCTAGATGTAACACAGCGTACTTGACCCTGAAGGGGTCTCATACAAGCCCTTAGCATAATCATAAACATAGGTCATAGAATCATGCGGAATTTTAATTTTTTACAATCGAAGTCTTTTTATTTATCTCAAAAATAGGAGTCTAACATTATCGCAATGAACCGTCTATTACGATAGAATTTCAATAAGGACATAGCCCTTTACAATAAAGTCTCTAAGTAGAACATATGAAAGGAAACTAGAAATGAATGATGTCTTGTCCTCGAACCATGAGGACTCACCAAGCTTGGAGAATAGTCAATCCAAGCTCTACTTGAAGAGAGAAGTATACCTCAACAACCAGAACCTACACTTATAAGAAAATGTAGAAGATATGGGTTAGCACAAATATTGTACTAAGTATGGAAGTCATGCATGAAAATCCTTAAAACATGCTTAAAAGGGACATTTAGTTAAGACCATGCATTTATCAAGTTTAAAATCCATGATGCACATTTGTGAAGAAACATAAGTCAAACCATATCATAAGCAACCTAATGATATAATAGTGCAATGCAAAGGCAAGATCCCATAACCCTACCAATTGCCAAGTACAACTTTTAGATCACGAACATCACACATATCTTACCTTGACCACATCATTAGCCAACATTCATAGACAATGAAATATTCATATTCATAACTTGTAGTAAGTAAGGTCATCTTTAACAACAATACATATTACACATGCATAATTCATAAGTCTTCGTAGCATAAGAGAACCTTACCATAACCACTCATGAAGCATACTTGTGCAATGCACAAATGGAGTCCCATACCCCCACTCATACTAAGTAGTACCTCTTAAGAAGTCATAGTTATAGTTCATGCTCTTGTCATAATTGTATCCTTATCATGTAGGGAAATATAGCCTTAACCGACATAGACCATGTGAGCTACATGGAATCCGGTGTCTTACCCCCACACCTAAACGAGGTGTCTTACTTGCCTAAGGTAGAACTAACATATTAGCTTTTAGGTGGATCCACTAGCTAAAGACCTATGTGGGCACATAGTTATGGGATAAGGAGATTTCTACTAGAAACCCGGACTACTAACGTGGAGGTTTCCATCTCATGAGATAACCATATTGGGAAACCAGACTACTAGCGTGGAGGAACTCATCTCATACTCATATCCACTCGGTGCTAAGCATAATTCCCTTTAACTCATATTAAATCTTTACTTAAGTTCATGTTCATGTAAGAATGCGCTAGGCACTTAAACCAACATAGTATCATATTAGCTCATAGATTCATTAGGTGAGAATGTCCTTTCAACCTTAGAATCATCAACATGTGAGTAAAACTTTCACATCATATTCATAGTGTGTTTATGACAATAGCCTTTCAATCAACACAAAAAGCTTATCATATCATACATACATACATACTTCATGCATAATCAAGTGTAAGGTTATAGGGGAGCATGTCCTTTTAATCAATACAACAAGTTCACCATAGTAATAGAGTCTTCACTTTCCAAGTGAATCATAAGCTTATGCACAATTTTCATCAACATAGAAAAATCCTCATAATTTGCCTACAAGTGTCATGGATAATGATTCATCAATATCTTTAGAATTACTTCATTGAACATGTATAATAACCTAATTCAAATAAGCAATCCATCACATTCGTAATTCGAATACAATCCACTAACAACGACCCATATTCATACTTCAAGATCCAATTTAGGGAAAACCTAGAGATTCATGGATTCTTAGATAATTCCTTAGGAAAACAGTATTAATTCATCAATTTGACCATAATGTAGGACAATAAACACATTGAGATCGTTTTGCAAGTGAATCCATGCCATAGATTAAAAACTCTAGGTTTTGGAGAATTTCAACTTTGAGAAATAGAGTTTTAAAGGGATTTATGGAAGGAAACTATCTTGACCATGTTCCTTCCATGGCCAATATTTAATTTTACATGAAATTAAATAAGAAAGGCTGCTCCTTGAACCCTAAGCTTGACTATGTTCTTTCTCTTCAATGGAGTTTCTAGAGAAAAACATATTTGGAGAGGGGAGTTGGTTATGATTTGAGTCTTGTGAGTTATGAGGTGTAAAAGAGTTGATTAATAGTTAAAAAGTACTTATATATATGTCTAAATAACTAATATAAATCGTCTCCCACCCTTAATTAATTAAATAAAAATTACTTAACTTGACTCACCTTAGGCAGATTTTGAGGTAGCTTGGCAGACCCCATCCACGGCCCCCACCTATGGGGCGTGGATGCACCCACAAACCGTACTGTTCATTCATAGTTTGGGTCTGCAGCCCCTCATATTGGCCAACTCAAACCTCCCACTCACGAGACCCACCCACGGGGCGTGAGTGGATCTACGGACCATGCTGCTAAGTCGTAGCTTGGACAGAGATTCTAGGAGAGTTGGATGAGGACTAGCCTCAATTCACGACGCCCAACTACGGGGCGTGGGTGCCTATTTCGTGGATCAGGCTGCTTTTGACAGCTTTTTGGGCAGTCCATTAGTCCCTCTGAAGGACCCTTTGGGGGTCATGCCTTGACATTTAGGTCCTAAACACTGGTACTAAGTAAGGGATGTTATTTTATGACTTTTTATCATTATTTAGGATACTAGACTATGTATTAGGCTCTAGCTTAGATCATGAGTTTTTTTTTGGGGTGTTACATAATCATCATTAGTGTATGAAGTGAAAGAGAAACAAGACCGAGACACTGTCTTTCTTGAATTAAAGGCAAATGTTCATAAGCAGAAAGTGATGACTTTTGAACAAGGGGGAGATGGTGTATTGAAGTATCAAGGTAGGTTGTGTGTACCAAAGGTTTATGAACTCCAAGAGAGGATCATAGAAGAGGCTCATAACTCCAGATATTCTATCCATCCTGGTTCCACAAAGATGTATCGCGACTTGAGAGAAGTCTATTGGTGGAGTAGTATGAAGAACTGTATTGCAGAGTTACTTGCTAAGTGCTTGAATTGTCAACAAGTTAAGGTAGAGGACCAAAGGCCCGGGGGTATGGCTCAAACTATAGAGATTCTGGAATGGAAGTGGGAGATGATCAATAAGGATTTTCTTACTGGGTTGTTGTGGTCTCGCAGGCAGCATAATTCTATTTGGGTGATTGTAGATCGGATGACTAAATCAGCCCACTTTTTGCCGGTAAATACTACCTATTCAACAAAAGGATTATACCAGATTATATATTCAAGAGGTAGTTAGACTTCATGGAGTTTCAGTGTCCATCATTTCAGATAGAGGTGCATAATTTTTAAAGTCTTTCCAGAAAGGTTTAGGTTCGTAGGTGAATTTGAGTACTGCTTTCCAACCTCAGACTGATGGTCAAGCAGAGTGTACGATTCAGACTTTAGAGGATCTATTGAGGGCGTGTATGATCGATTTCAAGGGTAATTGGGATGATAACTTACCTCTCATTGAGTTTGCTTATAACAACGGTTATCACTCTAGCCTCTAAATGGCTCCCTATGAGGCTCTTTATGGGAGAATATGTAGATCTCCTATTGGATGGTTTAAGGTTGGCGAAGCTGGGTTGATAGGACCAGACTTGGTTCATCAAGCTATGGAGAAAGTGAAGATTTTTCAATAGAGGTTGAAAACAGCGCAGAGTCGTTAGAAATCCTATACTGATGTTAGGAGAAGAGACTTAGAGTTTGAGGTAGATGATTGGGTTTATTTGAAAGTTCACCCATGAAGGGTGTTATGACATTTGGTAAGAAGGGGAAGCTTAGTCCCTGGAATATTGGTCCTTACATAATATCCAAGAGAATTGGTAATGTAGCTTATGAGTTAGAGCTACCGCTGGAGTTAGCAATAGTCTATCTGGTGTTTCACATTTCAATGTTGAAGAAGTGTATGGGAAATCCTTCACTTATAATACCCATTGAAAATATTGGTATTAAGGACAATCTATCTTATAAGGAGATTCCAGTTGAGATACTTGATTGTCGGGTTCACTGAGGTTGTGTCAGTTAAAGTGTTATGGATGAACCAGTTTGCGGAGGAGGCTAATTGGGAGGATGAGGAAGGTATGAAGAATAGATACCCACATATTTTCCCTTCCGGAGAAACTCCAGACCAAGTTAATGGTTTTTTTTTGTAAAATACTCTTTCAATTGGTATGATATGTTGTGTTGATTTGCATGTTGGGAGTTTGAGCTGGGCATTAGATGTTGTCATCCTTAGTTCTACTTAGATTTATCTCATTAGAGGACGAATTCTACCAAAGGGGAGATGTTGTAACATCCCGCTTTAAAATGATCCAGATTTAGAAAGAACTAATTTGGAAAGAGCTAATTTGAAAATTTTTAAAGGTAAGCTTAAGTTGTGAGTTTTGGGTCAACATCAAACAAATATAACTTTCAATACAAGATGCTTTAGGTGGCTCATAAGATATCAATGAAATTTCTTTGAATCCTCTTTCCAACGCCACCGAGTTTTCAAAATTTCGAGTTCAGATGAGGGAGATATGACTGTTTGAAGTTAGCCTGTCCAGTTAAGGAATTTTTACACGAATTAGTGAGAGGTATTTTGGTCTTCCTTACCCCTTAAGCTTTAGACGTTTTTAGTAATGTTTTAGGGGTCTAAACTAATCTGGATCAGTTTTCACAATCCTAATTACGCTTAGGATTTTAGAACAGAGTCCAATAAGATAAAAGGGAGAGAAAAGGAAGAACGATCAAGATTTCTTGTGAATATAGGATTGTTTCGCCAAATTGATATATGTAAGTTCTCATAGTATTGGGTCCGTTTACCCACAAGCCAATCATGTAAATTTATTCGTGATTTCATTTCGTGAGGTTAAAGGATTTGAATTCTTAATGAGTTTTATTAGTGTTTCGTTCTTAAAACGTTTGTGATGAGTTCGATGAGTTCTTGAGATAAATCCTATGAATTTGAGGTTGTTTTTTAGTAGATTCTTGTGTACTTATATTGGGTAATTGAATATAAGGAAAACTTGAGGGAATACATCGATTTTAGGTGAATTAAGATGAGAAAACGAGAAGAAAAATTCGTCGAATTGACCTGGGAAGGGGCTGGGGCAGCGCCCCCCAGATGCACTAGAGGGGATAGGGCGACTCCCCAGCAGTGCGCCAGATTTTGTTTTCTAAAGTTTAGGGGATGGCGCTGCATGCCAGCAGTGCGCCAGGGTTGCCTGCCCCCACCCATTTTCAGTAGTTTGTTCCGTCTGAGTTCTCTTAAGGCGTACCCCTAGTCTCCTATTGATTTCAACAATCTAAACTACATCTAATCATTGAGAAACCTATGTATCCAATCCATAATTCTTGAATTCACATTTTCAAATTCAACATAGAGTCAAGAAAAAAGTACGAGGGAGTTCTTCTGAGTCATTTGAGAAGTCTTTTGCAAACATTTAAAACTTGTTTTAAGACTTGAGCACTTGAGTATGAGGATGTGTAATGTTGAGTTCATTTTTCAAAATGAATTTATGGGAACTAAGTATTCCCAAAAGTAAATGTTTTTACATTTAAACTAAGGAGGAAACTTTGATTTCCATACGAGTTATGAGGAGTTTTGAGTACTATCTCTTTTAAGAGAAACCTTTTGAGTAATAATCTCAAAGTTTGAGGTTGAGAAAATGTTTTAAAACATATGAGCTGAGTATATTTTTGGGTGTAGTATTGAGCACTTATATGGGGACGAGTTCATACAACTCAAAGTCCTCATAAACATGTAGCCAACGTGGGTAGAATGGGTCATACTTTTTAGATGATTCCTTATTACTTTTTAAACATAGCTTAGTGGATCCACTTAGTTGAGGATGTCTTATACTTCGGCAAGGTATAGGACAATTCTGGCAGCGTGTGCGAGAGGTTTTATCATCACATAACGCATAGTGATGGTTGTCAGTTAGAGAATCTCCCAAATATAGTTATTTTGTTTTTTTACATAAAAACTGTGTTATTATTGTATTTTTCTAGGCATTGAGTCGTTATCTACTGTTTTAATAAGCTTTTCTTATATCGCATTATTGTCATTGCTTTCATATAGAATTGAGTTGAGACGAGGTAAGTTGTTTCTTCAGTTCCAATTCAAACTTATGTCATATTTTAGATTTCCCCTTACATGCTCATACATTCCATGTACTGATGTCATTTGGCCTGCATCTTTTATGATGCACATATAGGGAATTAGGATCATGAACCAGCGCTTTGTTGATCCAGTCGTGTTCCAGTGTTGTTTGTTGAGCCTGCTTGCTTCCGGAGGATCCCTTATTTATTTCTATTATTTCAGTTTTGTTAGGATAATCGGGGTCTTGTCCCGATATCCCTTATAGTATTAGAGGCTTAAGAGATAAACAGTAGTAGTTCATGAGTCCTTTTCATTTCCGTTGTTAAATGTTAAGACTTGAGTTGCCTCTATTGGGCCAGTGAATGTTTTTAAACATTATGAGTTCTTTCTTTTAAAGACTTTCAGTAAAGTTTGCTTTTGAGGCTCTTTTATTGTTGAGTAAGTCTTCCGCTAAGAGTTGAGCCATGCCAACGGTTTGTTTGGGGCCAGAAGTGGTTCTCTAGTGTCAGTCGCGTGGTGGGTGTAGGCTCGCGGCGTGACACATATATTTTTATTAGAAATTTTTAGGGTTTATAAAATATAATTAAAAAGTCATCATACTGCTCATCTCCTAGAGATATGATAATGTTTGTCATAAGCATCGATTTTATTTTTTAAGACTTATGTGCCTCATCTCTTGTCTATAGGAATATTTCATAAGACTTATGTACCTCAATTTTCTTACAAAATTGAACTAGGAAGAAATAACAAATATTTCAAAAAAAAAAGAAAAAAAAAGAAAAAAAAAGAAAAATATTAATATATTAATATTCTCTTCATTTATACAACTAACTCCTTGCTCTAACAAGATCAATCCTTTAACGAAGTTAAAAAAATTCAAAAGCCATAAACTTTGAAAAAGACTTAGCTAATGTCGTGAAAGAAATATGTAATAGTTATGAATTTGCAAGTTGATTCATTGAGAATACTTGTTGACATGCAGGAAGTTTTAGAGTACTATTTATGACAAAAAAAACTACATTATAAACATAGCTAACCAAAAAATAACTAAATTTACAAACATATTATTTGATGAGCCCTCCAAATATACAAATAACACCATCAGTGGCAGATCCAGAATTTTTTAGTTATGGGTGCTCAATTATTTGTAATTTGAAGTTGGTACCAAAATGAGTGCTCAATATGGGTGCTCAATTTACATATTCATACAAATTACTAGGTTTCTTTTACAAATAATAGTGTTGGCTCCCAAATGTAATGGGTGCTCAAGCACCCATACACTTGAATGTGCATCCGCCACTGAACACCATCACTTTCACCACCAAAAACCATGAAGGATATCGTTTTTGATCGTTTTTTAACAATTCACCACATGCTTACCAAAGTAAAAGGACACCACTTATATAGTACTATCCTGTGAATTCTTGAGCTTCATTCTCATGCGTTAATTATATCAATTAGTCCATATTGAATTATTTCAATGCTAACGTAACCTTCAAATTCTACAAATTCCTTGTGAAAAAAATGAAGATATTTTCTGACATAAATTAGTGGTAATTAATGTTCTTGATTTTAAAAGGATTAATATTTTTGTTGATTGAAGGCTAAACTCTAAAATACTACAAATTAAAATATGCATTCTAAAGGACGGTTGCAATGGTTATGGAATATGAAAAAGAATTTCAACATAATAGCTGATGTAGACTTATAGTAAGTTAGAATGTATCGAGTCAAGTATTGATTTATGCATTTTATTTCAGATTAATAGAATATGAAATACTGTTATTAATTGAAGGGCAAATTTAATCAAGTGAAAGGGTAAAATTGTAATCTAACACGTTTTTCCTATACAAATATATGCATTTAAGTTAGAAATCATAAGTGAGTTCATTTTTATATATAAATAGGAGATGGTTTATGAAGTAACTATATAGTAACTATATAGGAGTAAATGACATAAATAGTCCCTCAACTATAGGAGTAGGTCTAAAATGGTCACTGAACTATACACTTAACGGATTTAGCCCTTTAACTATTCAAAAATTTGTCAGCTTTGGTCTCTTAACTATACACTTACCGGTTTTAGTCCCTTAACTATAAATTTACCGATTTTAGTCCTTTAAGTATTCACAAACTTATCAAGTTTGGTCTTTGTCCATTTTTTTAATACAAATAGCTTTGGTTTTTAATATGCACCATCCTAAACTTTGATAGTTTTTGTTCGAGAAACTTATCATGCATCATGCTAATCAATGCGAATTTTATTTAATTTACTCAAATTTCTTTACGTAAAATAAAATGAATAGAATAATAAAATTGATCTA
>JAJOOH010035409.1:0-13486 GCA_029582605.1 Solanum gracilifrons | reverse complement strand
GGCGTACCTTAGTCGACATGGAGAGAGGGCAGATGAAGTTTTGACTGAATAATGAGGAGATAACTTTCAATATCTGTAGTTCTATGAAGCAGGAAAGCGATCTAAAGTTGATATCGGTGGTGAATCATTTTGTGGAGTGAGGTTCTGAAGTGTCTATTAAAGAGAGGTTGGGTGATGATGCACTGGCAGCGGTAATGATGAATTTTAATGGTGAGGGTATTGAAAACTATGATGAATTAGTTGTCGCACTTGATATGTTCAAATTGCGTTCCGAACCCGAAAGATTGGAGTTAGATATGAAGAATCGCAACTCTCCATTTGCAAAACCGTTTGTGGAAGAGGCTCCAAAATTGGAGCTCAATGCTCTAGCATCTCATTTGAGGTATGTATTATTTGGGAAAAATAGCATTTTACCGGTAATCATTGCTGCTGATTTGAGTGAGGAACAAGTAGAGGCATTGGCTTTTGTGTTAAAGAGGTTCAAAGGGGCTATTGGATGGACTATTATGGACATTATTGAGATTCCTCCTGGCATTTGTTCTCATAATATCCAACTCATGCGAGATAGCAAGCCAAGTATTAAGCACCAAAGAAGACTTACTCAACTTATGCAAGAGGTAGTGAAAAAGGAAATTATCAAATGGTTGGTTGCTGGAGTTATATACCCCATTGCAGATAGTAGTTGGGTCTGTCCTGTGTAGTCTGTACATAAAAAAGGTTGGATTACTGTGGTTCCTAATGAAAAAAATGAGTTGGTACCAATGAGGCCAATGACTGGATGGAGAGTATGCATGGACTACCGTAAGCTAAATGCCTGGACATAATAAGATCACTTCCCGATGCCATTCATGGACCAGATGTTGGATCATCTTGCTGGTAAGGGTTGGTATTGCTTTCTATATGGGTATTCGGGGTACAATCAAATCTCCAAGAGAAAATCACCTTCACTTGTCCATATGAGACTTTCGCTTTCAAAAGAATGCCATTTGGGTTGTGTAATGCTCCAACGACTTTCCAGAGGTGTATGATTTCGATATTTTCAGATATGGTGGAGGACATGGTTAAGGTTTTCATGGATAATTTCTCTATGGTAGGTTACTCATTTGATGGTTGTTTGATGCATCTGGCCGAGGTACTAAAATGATGTGAAGAGTGCAATCTTGTGCTCAATTTGGAAAAGTGCCACTTTATGGTGAAAGAGGGGATAGTTCTGGGTCATCGGATTTTACATAAAGATAATGAGGTTGATAGAGCCAAAGTTGAGGTAATAGAAAAACTTCCACCACCTATCTCTGTAAAAGGTGTTCGGAGTTTTCTTGGGCATGCAGGTTTCTACCGGAGGTTCATTAAGGATTTCTCAAAAATTGCACACATGTTGTGTAAGCTACTCGAAAAGGAGTGTAAGTTTGTTTTTGATGATTCTTGTCTGAGAGCATTAGGAGAGTTGAAATAAAAGTTAGTATTAGCATCTATCATTATTTCACTGGATTGGGGGAAAGCATTTGAAGTGATGTGTGATGCGAGTGGAGTGGCGCTTAATGTGGTATTGGGACAGAGATGAGAAAAGATTCTTCATACGATTTATTATTCCAGCAAAGCTCTAAATGTGGCTTTAAAGAACTATACTATGACTAAATAAGAACTCCTTGTTGTGGTCTTCGATTTTGAAAATTTTTGATGTTACTTGCTTGGTACTAAGGTCATAGTGCATACTGACCATTCTGCATTGAGTTATCTGTTGGCTAAAAAGGATGCAAAACCGAGGTTGATTAGATAGGTATTGTTGCTGCATGAGTTCAATTTTGAGGTTAAGCATAGAAAGGGAACATAAAATATGGTTTCCGACCATTTGTCCAGATTGGAGGAGGAAGCTATGCTCAAGTTAGGAGATGGGGATGAGATTAATGATGCATTTTCCAATGAACAGGTATTTGTTGCGTCTTATGATCTTTTCCCTTGGTAAGCAGATTTTACTAAGTACATAGTAACTGATTTCCTTCCATCGGATTTGTCACTTCACCAAAGGAAAAAGTTTATGTTTGATGTGAAGAAGTTCTTTTGGGATGAGCCTTACTTGTTTCGTATTTCTGCTGATGGGATTATTCATCGTTATGTGCCTGAGGTTAAGATGATGAGTATACTAGAGGCGTGTCATTCATCGCCTGTTGGTGGGCACCATAGTGGTATTCAAACTGCTCATAAAATCTTGCAGTGTGGGTATTACTGGCCTACCATCCACCAAGATGCTCATGATTTAGCTAAATCTTGTGATCGTTGCCAAAGAGAAGGAAGGATTTCAAAGAAGCAAGAACTACCTATGAACCCAATATTGGTGATTGAACTATTTTATGTCTGGGGTCTTGACTTCATTGGCACGTTTGTGAGTTCCGATGGGATGAAGTATATTCTTGTTGCGGTTGACTATGTATCAAAATGGGTGGAGGCAATTGCGCTTTCAAACAATGAGGGAAAAAGTGTCATTGCATTCCTAGAAAAGAGTATCTTTTCAAGATTTGGTACACCAAGGGCAATCATAAGCGATGAAAGTTCTCACTTTTTTAACAAGTTGTTCAAAGCATTGCTAGAGAAATATGATGTACGTCATAATGTAGCCACTCATTATCATCCGCATTCTAATGGGCAAGTTGAGGTGTCGAATAGAGAGATGAAGCAAATCCTAGCAAAGACTGTGAACACCAACAAAACTGAATGGTCAAGAAGGCTTGATGATGATCTATGGACCTATCGCATTGCATTCAAGATTCCTATATGTATGTCCCCCTACCAACTTGTATATGGGAAGAGATGTCGTTTTCCTGTAGAGCTAGAGCATAAAGCAATTTGGACGCTAAAGAAGCTGAATTTGGATTGGGGCGCTGCATCGAGTCAAAGACTACAGGATATGAATGATCTTGATGAGTTTCACCTAATAGTATATTAGAGTTCAACCTTGTACATGGAGAAGATAAAAAAGTACTATGATCAGAATATTGAAAAGTGTTAATTTGTTGTAGGTGATTTAGTGCTCTTATTCAACTCAAGGTTTCACTTGTTTCCTAGCAAGCTTAAGTCCAAGTGGACCGGGCCATTCAGAGTAACTCAAGTATTTCCATATGGAGCGGTTGAGCTCGAGAACAAGGAATGGACGAGGTTCAAGGTGAATGGACAGAGGATAAAGGTATACTTGGGGAAATCAGAAAGTGTACAAGAAGTGATCGAGGCATATTATCTTGATGAAGTCTGGGTAATTAAGGTGTTTGCATTGTGACGCGACGTTAAATCGAGCGCTTCTTGGGAGGCAACCTAAAATGTACAATTTAACATACTATAGGAGTTTATTTTCGATATATGAGTTTTCTTTTTTCTTTTGGATTTTGAAGCTCTTTAGATAAATGTTTATTTTTATGATTAGTGTTGTCTATTTATAGAATAGGGTACGTGTCTAAAAAGTGTCTAGAAAATGTAAAAAATAAAGTGCTAATGGTTGCTACATGTGCAACGATAAAAAGGCAAAATCCACAGAAAATGGTAGTGCAGTGGTCTACGGCCCCCATCGACGATCCATTGGTCCATCCACGGACCGTTGTTGGCTTCCGTAGATCCCAAGTATGTTCTCAAGTTTTTTCTAAGTGTCAACATGACCTACGAAACCCATCGACGGACCGTAGGTTGACCCACGGTTCGTCCACGGGGTTTTGTGGGTCTTGTTTAGGGTTTCTGCTGACCTGACCCGGACCCCATTTGAATAACCCTTCATTTCATATTCATTCCCCACTTCCATTTTTTTCTCTTAACCATTTTTAACCTTCAATTTACCCATATTAATCCATTAAAAACACCCCAAATCACTCCCCAACCTGATCTAAATCAATCCCAACATCACATATCAACCTTCTCCCCCAATTTTCTCTCCCATTTCAATCCTTCCATTGTTTCCCAAAACTTTCACAGTCCGGGTTCAGTGTCCACGTTGTTTATAGCGCTTTTGCATTTGAGCACACACTCACAATTGTTGATTGCTTGTAAGATAAGATGATTTCTCATGAACATTGAATATGTCATTGTTTCAATTGAAGTCACAAAAATGAACTTGACCTTCGGTTGTTTAATTACTTGTTAAATTTTTTATGTTAGTTTAGAAACACCCTTGGAATGACGGTATGTGATTGTGTAATTAATTGGATCAACTAAAAAGAGTAATAAGTCTAATTGAAAGTTTTAACTTAAAATTCGTTGTTCCGATGTGTTAAAAAATTTAATAGTGTGTAATCAAAATCCTAAGGATGATGTACTACCATACATTATGTTGAAATGAATGATTGGACTTAGTTTGGCTGGAAATTATTGAAATTGTGGGTTGAATAAAAGTTAAAGTGTTAACCTGACACAAAATTGATCTACGAACTCCACCTACGGACTGTAGGCAACCTACATACCGTAGGTGATGTTTGTGGATCAGTGGAACTCGAAAATTAGGCTAAGTGTAGAACCACGATGTAGACTATGGTCCTTCGTTCCATCGACAGACCGTTCTTCACATTCGTGGTTGCAGTATCTGAGACCCAAAAGTTGGCACCCAGACCTACAGAGGAGACCCACGGGTCGTCGTTGCATCGATGTATCATAGGTACCCACCGTGGGTTACCAGTTCAGGTATTGTCTGACAATTTTTTGAGTTTTTGTCTGGGTCTGAATCTTGTTCGAAAATTATTCTATGAGTTTTGTTGCATTGTTTTGGTTCTAACTAAGTTTCCACAGGTACCATGACTGTGGAACAGGCTCCAACCTACGCACGAGAGGGCAAGTCCAAATTAATCGCCCCTCTCAATGCCTGATAGACATGGAAAGTGATGATGAGTACATCCCACAGACTAATAGAGGCTTCCCTACTACCCCTCGGACAATGAGGAACAGGGCTAGGCATATACTGACATCTTGTGATGAGGTCGAGGTCACTCCTCCCAAGTCTAAGGAATGGGCCACACATTCCAACTCTGAGTCGCAGTCCAGCTCTAGTTCTAGCAGCAGTCCCTCTTCTTCATCTGATGCTGATAGTTGAGCCTGTCATTAATTCCGCTGAGCCGAACAGATGGTGTGTTGATGGCCAGTACCAAATATATATGAGAATGGCACCATGATGAATGAACACCGAAAGATGGCTAGGACCTTTACTGAGGAGTACAGGGTCTTTATAGGTAGCCTCCACACTGCACCATTTATTGAGGAGCTTTTCCAGAGGCATAAATATGAGTGGATGGTATGGGCCCCTTGGAACTATAGTGAGGAGATGACTCGGGAGTTTTATGCCTCCTATGTTGCCACCGTCTGATATTCCATATCCAAGAGGGCTAAGCCACTAGCCAAACCTCCACTTCAATACACATTAGTGCGCAATATCCTAG
The DNA here is from genome assembly GCA_029582605.1 of Solanum gracilifrons. Lineage (NCBI taxonomy): Eukaryota > Viridiplantae > Streptophyta > Magnoliopsida > Solanales > Solanaceae > Solanum > Solanum gracilifrons. The sequence continues at coordinate 8,084 of JAJOOH010035409.1, read as the reverse complement.
CTTACCGTTCGTCTATGTCCCAGCCCTCACTCTACCCATTAATACATCAGAGTACGACTATAAGACAGGCATCATTCAAAGCAGGACATTTCATAGGGATGCCAAGCAGAGGGAGACACTTATGCGGTAGATGGCCCGACACATAGCTGAGGATCGCGAGGGTGCTGAATAGGTGAAGGACATGACAATGCCTATCAGAAAGGCAACTCTAAGCTTCGCAAGAAAGTTCTTCTAGATTGTAGTTCGTAATATATTGTCCCCCACTCGAGTGGACAATGTTATCACTGGGGATCGAGCCGTGATGATTGTTGCTATGATGCAGGGTTTGGAGCTTAATTTCTCCCGTATCCTTATTGCCGAGATCCATAAGACGGCCCTCCGGACCACCACCACTCTTTTGTTCCTGTGTCTGATATTCCATCTCTGTAGGGAGGATTCACTGCCAATTTGGCATTGTGATAGGTTTCTTTAGGTGACCAAGACATAGGACATTAGCCTTATTCGGGATGATGACAACCTTGCTGGACCACGGAGGGAGCCACATGTTGATATACCACCTTTGGGTACTGATCTTGCTGCGGATGTGGAGCAGATGTAGGCTGATAACACTACCATTCGAGCCTCTTCAACAAATGCTCAGGCACTACCTTTTACGAAAACTAGTCAGGCCTCGAGCTCCTCTTAATCCACTCCCTCTTTAGGGTCCTCTACCGTTCCTCTAGTCGATTCCAGAAGCTGTATATTTATATGTCCACCCTGTTGCTGCATATGAAGTCATGGATGCAATACTCTATTACGGAGTCTAAGGCGAGGATGGAGCAGATGATGGATCGGAAGATTCAGGCCGTTCATAAGCGCCTGGATGCTTTTGAGTTGAGAGTCTTGGAGAGGCCTGCCCCTACCATTTATGTGACCACTTTCCAGACACAGTTTGCTAGCTTTCATATCGATGTTGATGCCCTCTTGGTCCTTATTGATACTGTGCTAGAGTGTGCCTCTGATGTATCGGAGGATGAGGTCGTGATCACTACTCTATTTGGCGACAATATGCCTCCACTAGACTCTTCCCGTGTTGCTGGGAAGCGCCACTGCTCTGACCACACTTTCGACGCTAAGGAGGCTTAACGATTGAGAAAGATGGAGCGCTAGCAGTTTGACGTAGCCTAGAGGCAGTCCGTCCTTGATGAGGAGATGCAGGAGAAGAGACCTCGAGAGGTTGGTGTTGGCCCTTCAGGTTCAAGGAGCACTACTGTTGGAGAGAGCACTACTGAGGGTGTTCCTACTTTCTGTGTAAGCTCTACTGGTGGCGTCCCTAGTATTGATCCAACGTGTTCAGGGAAACCGGACCCACCCGCTTCTTGATGGGTGTTTAGTACATTTTTGCAATAGGTTTGCTTCACCCTATATGCTTTTATTTTTTATTTTGTGCATTGAGGGAAATGGAAATTTAAGTATTTTGTTGGGGGTGGGTAAATGGATTTTGGTGATACGGTGAAGTCTGAGTAATCCAACTCATAATCAACCTTTGGGGTTTTTTACTTGTGTTCTTTTCCCCCAAGGGACTATTTACTTTTTTATTGACTCTATGTGTAGATTTAATTAGAAGAATGAAAGCATTATGGCATAAAAAGCTTAAAATTGATACCAATCCAATTTTTTTTTAAATGAGCTAGATCTATAGGCTGAATGAGTTGAAAGTTTTGGATATTTAGATGACATGATTGGGAACCGTATGATAGTATGACCTAAGCTAAAACTTGAACTGGGTAACTCAATAAACCAATAATTAAACAATGTGCCAAGTGTGTGTGAGAAAAGTTTGAATGTTCATATAGTATGTGTCAATCTAGAACATGCCCCGTTGGTCCTTCTAAGATAACCTAGGCTAGATGTTAGGAAATGATCATTGGCCATTGTTCAAATAAGTCCACTAAAGCCTAAAATGATTCGACCAAAAATAAATAAGTATTCCCTTTGATCCAAATGCTTGAGCCTATTGTAGACCACTTCTTTTAATACACCTAAATCACCTTCCCTAAAATAAGTGTCTTTGCCTATGTCACTCCTTGGGTATGTCCACCTTGCTTAGGCCAAACGCCTGAGTCGAGGGTGGCTTATTCAAAAAGTTACCTTAATTTTTGCCTTGGTCCGACATTGGATATTGTTCACCTCAACTCATGAAAAATACATAAGTTGAGGGTGGCTATGAAAAAGGAAACAGAAAGAAAAATGGTTTGAAATGATTTTTGTGTAGAAGAAATAAAAAGAAAAAAAATGTGACTTAAGTCAAGCAAGAAGATGAATGACAAAAGTGCTGAAAGAAACAAAGATTCATGATGTAAAAGAAAGAGAAGAAAGAAAAAAAAATTAAGAGCGATCAAGTCAAAAGTCACACCTGTCTTGAAGAGAATCAAGCGAAAGAGCAAAAAATAAAGGGATGTCAAGAATTGGTTGAGAAAAGAGGTAAAAAGCAAATGTAATGTCAAGGAGGACAGAAAAGTTACTAAAAGTACCCAAATGTACCCTACCTGACCCTAAGCTTAAGTTACAAGCTATGAAAGTCCTGTAGTGATCCTAGTGACTAGCTTTGGAGAGTCTATGCAGTGAAAATAAGGGTAGGCCTAAGGTAATGAGCACTAATTATACTTGAAGTCACTTCTGAGCGTGACTGTTGAATGAATCCTTAAACTTGAAGTTCATATCTATTGTGTGTGAAAAAAGATTTCTTTTGAAGTGAGGGCACTAGTTACATTCTTGGAGAATTGGTACATTGGTGATTGTGATAAGTGTATGTTGTGATGTCTATTGGTTGATCTATGTCATGTTTTGATCCGCATGAATTAGCTTGTTGAGTCTAGATGCAAAGATTTGCACTAATATGATGGAATTGATTCTGAAAGGAATGTGATTGTTTGAGATAGTATTTCTTCTTCTACACAAGTGTCGTTTAGAGTTTAGTATGTCACTTTAGGGCAAACAACAAGTTTAAGTTTACCGTGTTGATATACCCTGAGTTACGATATTTTTGCTGTGTTTCAGTTAGAGTTTGTGTGTGTCTTTCACTATTTTCTTATTATGAACAATGCTTTATGTGTAATTCTTGCAGGAAATAGGCTTGGATGCGGTTGATGAAGATGCGAGCTGATAAGTGCAGAAGTAGCCACAAATGGAGCAACTAACGAACCGTAGGTCCAACCACGAGCCGTGGATGGGAAGTCGTAGGTCTTGGTCTAGGAGTTGTGTTTCAGTATTCAATCCACGGAGTTCTAGGATGGACCGTAGTCTAGTCCACAGATCGTAGGTGATGCATCCTAGGTGGAAGATCAGGGAAGTCTGACCAAATGTGGAACTACGGAGCAGAGGAAAGATTGTAGGTCAACCCATGGGCCGTCCTACACATCTGTCGATGAAGATTAGAAAGTTGAAGTTCTAGTACCTGATTAATTTTTCCAACTGTAGAACCTTGGAGGGGGACCTACGAACCGTAGGTTGACCCACGGTCCGTAGGTCGTGCCGTCGACAGAAGCCGCAACCTAGTAGTTTATTTCCTTATTATGTTTCTTGTTTTATTTATGATTTGTTTTCTATAAATAGGAGTTGTAATACTCATTTTTTGGGGTTAGACATTATTGTAAACTTCTAGCTTTTGTTTGTAATTAATTTTTCAAACTCTTAGCAATTTAATTTTCGGAATCATTTGATACAATTTTAACTTTGAATTTCAATTCAAGATTTGGGTTTAAATCTATTGTCATTGTAAGTTCATGAATTCTTTTAACCTGATTATGAATTGTGAACTATGAAGCACGAGTAGCTAAATCCATAACTAGGGTTGTGGGAACCATGAGCAATTAATAAAGTATGAATAATAATTAAGTAATTATTGAATAGTGTGTATGCATGTATTGTTAATCCTTTAGTTTAGAAGTCTTTTTAATGGTGCGCAACATTAGAACTCGCCTCGTTCCTACTTGCCTTATCAAGGAGGTAGTGAATTAGAAAATGATTAAACAACAGAGATTTTGTGGATGATATCTACTAGTTGATGTCAATTGGAGTGATAGTGAAAACTAAACCATACATTAATGTGAAGACTAATCTAAGGTAAAAGGTAAGGGTTAGTAAAGCATACACTCATAGCCGGACCAAGGTGTGTGATGAAATTCCCTATTTGGAGGACCCATAACTTAGGGATACCTGACTTACCAAACATGCATGTTAAACAGTAGGAATGGATTACTATTATTAGGATTACTGCGTTAAGATCTTGTGGGAAAGATATATACCCTAGTTTCTCTCTCATATTGATAACTAAAAGTTTGAGTCTTGTTTACTTGTTAATCAAGAATCTGTTATTTACTTACTAAAACTCCCCCTGCTTACTTTTCTCTGAAATAATTTAACTAAACGGATATAATAGTGAGTTAAGTTTAAGTCAGAACCATATTCCTCGTGGGATCAACCCCAACCCACAAGTTTGGTTCTTTATTTGCCAACGATTGCTTATACATTTTTAGGGAGGTGTAATTTGAGCGTATCAATTTTCAGTAAGAAGCAAGAGTATCACACCCCGAGGCTACCTCTTGGATGCGGACACGGGACCTAGGATCACAAGTGACCCAAGCTAACCCTGGTGGCATGACATGAGTATACTAAGAATAATAATAACTTATGCGGAAGCTTAATTATCATGTAAATGAAAATACCCATTCTAAAACTGAATATATCAAATCTGAGAGTTTTAATACAAGAGAAATATCAAACCCAAATGCTAAGCTGAATCGAACTATGTTTTAAAATGGCCTCTAACTGACTAGAAGTGTTGGCACATGCCCAGCTAAATCTAGCAAAACTGAAACTAAAAGACCGAAATAAAGAAGTAAATAACTTGACTATTATCCTCGGAGAATGATGACTCACGACTGATGCTGCTGAACTAGAGATCGGGAACCGATATATGCATGATCTGGAAGCTGAGAACCTGAACCTACATCACGAGAAGATGTAGCGCAGAGTATGCGTCAGTACTTGAGAGGTACTAAGCATGCATGAGAGAGTAAAGCTGAAATAACATATAACCGAACAAGCTGAACATAATATAAATACTGAATACTGAAGTAACTGAATACAAAGACCACTTTTATAAAGTGTTGATACATAAAACTGACTGTACTGAAATGTGGTCAATGCAATAGAGTCGGACTGAACTGTAGGAGCTACTAATAATCGACAAAAAACCACATGAGCTAAATGTGGAGTCCGATGTATACGCCCCATCAAGAGGACACAATACACCTGGCCAAAGGTGTAGAGGCATGCTGGCGTGAAAACTAAAATGATGCCCACAGAGGGAACTTACAACCAACGTGGCTCATAGTTCTAAGACTATATGGGTGACTGACCCTAGTCCAACTCGGTATTATTCTACTCCCAATATATTAAATGATTAACACATTAAGATTGAATTTCTATAATATACTAGATAGCTCAAAACTGCCATGCAAATTGAGGATGCACACTAATAAATTGAGAATGACACATTTGTAAACTGAGGCATGTATATCTGAACTAACTGAAATAAATGGCTAGGGTTCTGAAGAACTACATAGCTAGGTTTCTGAAATTCATGCAAGAAACCAATTAATAACATGATAATCTGATTTAGAACTTAATTTAACTACTTCATGATAATCTGTTGAAGTTCGAGAAACCCTAAATCTAGTTGATAGTAGGGAATCAAGAATCTTACTGAATTCTAGGGACCTAATGGGTGAAAGGAACCCACTAGTGAAATCCCACATACCTGGTGACAAATTCCACGGAGAAATCTTTCAATTTTTGGGTAGGAACTGATGAAACCTTGCTGCATTCTTGAACTAGGGTTTGGTCGCCTCTTTCTCCTTTTTACGCTCTAAGTTTCTATGTTTTGATGAATGATCTGACTAAGGTAAGTTCTAGTTATGTTTCTAGGTTAAAACTAATCAAAACTACATAGTTTAGGGGTTAAATGTCGTATTTTAGGGGTCCAACACATATGGAAAAGACCCCTGACTTAAAAAGTCAACTAGCTCATTGACGAAGCTAACTGACGGGCCGTGAGTCGACTGATGGTCCGTCCTGTCAGTCGTCGTTTCGCTGTTAGAGGGCTCAAAACTGAAGTTTGAAACTGAAAGATGACTAGCCTATCGACGGAACTAACTGACGGTCTGTAGGTGGCTTCCGTCGATGGCACCTGCAACTTCTGATAATCTAGAATTTTTTGTTTCTCGAATCTGGGGTGTTACAAAGAGTTATGAAATTAAGCTTGTATTGCAAGTTATACATGAATTTATGATGAAATCAATATCTAACCCATGTTTTCTAAGCATTTATGGTTGCAAGTGGGTTTTAAACCTCAAGAGGTAAATTATGGACTTATGTATTTTCTTATGAAATCTATGAAAACGTTTTAAGGGTGCTTCGAGAATAAAGTACCAATCATGACGTTGTTGTTGTGTTGTTGAAAGGATATTCTCATAACCACATACTAGCATGATGTGGAAGGTTTTCTCACATAGAAAAGATTCTTAGGTTGAAAGGCTTTCTCACCTAATTGAATCAAAGAGTAGAAGCTATCCTAATGAACTAGCTTGGATTGGTTGTCCAAGGGAACCTTTCCATGAATTTTATGATAAGTTAAGAATTAATAGCTATTATGTGGGATTATTAGCATCGAGAGAATATTGACATCGAGATGGAAGCTCTCCCAATAGTAGAGGTCGGGTTTCTAGAAGCAATCTCTTGAGACGAAAGCTCTCCCGTTAGTAGAGGCCTGATTTCTAGTAGAAATCTCCTTATCCCTTAAATATGTGCCCCCATAGGTTGATTAGCTAGTGGATCAACTTAAGCTAGAAGTTTATGGTCCTTACATTGGAAAGCCGGACACTCCTTTTCGGTGTGGGAGACACCGGGGGATCATGCTATAGCTTACATGGTATCAATGTCGGTTAAGGCTAATTCCCCACATTAATAATGAACTAAGGTTACTTCAAGAAGTATCTCATATGTGTTCTAAGGTTGTAAATATGATGTTAGCTTGCATTGACCATAGTTTTATAACTTATGTTTTCTAACTCTCTTATATCATGTCTTAGCTTGGTCAATTAGATGTCATGAGATGAAATGTCCCTTTTAGCATGATTAAACTATTTTATGCATGGCTATCATACCTGGTACATTATTCTGTACTAACTCATACGCTTGCCTACATTTTTCCCAAATGTAGGGTCCAATATTCAGGGTCCTCAGTTTTGTGGCTAGAGGTTGACTTGGTCGATTTACCGAGCTTGGTGAGTGCTCATGCTTCGAGGATGGATTTCATAGTTTTAGTTTCTTTCATGTATTTCTATTTTTGACAAGATGTATGGACGAGGGCTAATTTCATTCTATTGTATTAGATGGCTACAATGAGACAAGTGTTTTAGACTTCCGCTTTTCTTTTATAAAAACTATTGACTTGGACTATTGTTTTACTCTTATTGTTCTATTTCTTATGTTATGAGCGCTAAGTGGCTTGTATGGAGTCCTTCGAGGTTCTATACGCCATGTGACATCTTGGGGGAACCCCTTGGTCGTGATAGACTTAAGTCAGAAAATAAGGTTGAAACCAACCGTTGCCAGTGCCCGGATGATTCCATGTTTGAGGCATTATACAATGAAGAAGTTCAATATTTGGGAAACCAAATGGGTGGTTCTGACACCAATTATCAACTACAAAGTGGGAACCGAGGTTGGAAGAAGGATAGAGATAGTGGTTGGAAAGATTGGCGAGGTTGAAATTGGAGAGACTGTGAGATTGAGGTTGACAAAGATAGGCATGTGCGTCCCCATGATCATCAACGAACAAAACACCCAGATGGGCCAAAAGGTAAGCAAACTGAGCAAATTCTTACAAGGATCTTAAACAAAGTTTAAGGGTTCGACAAAAAGTTGAAGGAATTGAAAAATGACTTCTCCACTTTATCCCAAATGGTGACTTCTCATTAGGTGTCTATCAAGCAGCAAGAGAACCAATTGTGCAAAATCTCCATTCATCTCAATACAAG
>JAJOOH010035408.1:0-10188 GCA_029582605.1 Solanum gracilifrons | reverse complement strand
GTCTCATTCAAATGTTGAAGGTATTTTTTTCCAAACCCAAAAGGTAAAAGGGATTTACTCGAAAAAAATAATCTTTTCAACAGCTTCCTCCAGCTACTATCAGTGGCAATCAAACCACTAACCACCCAAACACCCATTTGTCATCAAAATATGCTCTGAGCCCAGTCTCAGAATGGCATAAGATCACTAATTATTTGAGCCTTCTGTAGATGAACTTGAAAATGAAAAAAGAATACTCTTGGCCTTTTATTTTCTTAATTTATTTTGGTACCTAAGAATGCTAAACCTCAGCATAAGCTAGTTCTTCAAGTAGTTCAAGTGTGACCATCCTAGATCATCAAAAAATGGGAACAAGACCATTTATTCCCAAGTAAAATCAGCTGAATAATGTAAAATACTTGTACCAGTAGACCAAGAATGATTTAAAAAATTTTACGACCTCCAAATTTCTGTCAACTACATGTAGATGCCCAATATTCCTACGATAATCATCACCTACTTCTAGCATACCACTAACAGAAAACTAAAACATAAGTAGTCAACTAACCGTGGAAGCATTCCCTTGCTTGTCCTGCCATAAGAATAACATCACCACTTCGAACAAACATTGCAAGAGGTGGAACCTCCCTAGACTTTCCCCCTATAAGGAAAATGCCTTTACAGCCCAAGCTACAGAGAAAAAAGAACACTTCAGCCCTTAGTAACGTTTCCTACATATCAAAGTTTGAACTTAATTCAAGTAGAAAGAGCTGTAAAAAATCAGCACATACCTCATGCTAACAATAGGCTTACTCCAATCCTTCTCCATGTCATCAAGGTGGCCACCAAGTGTGTCACCTTAAAGGAGTAGAGAAAACTAGAATTAGCAAATAAGAAGTCAACTGTAATGGCTCCTTTTCATATACACTTGGTATAGGTATAGATTCATATGCTTAAGACCTAGAAGACAAATATTTGAGAACGGGTACCTAGACTAAAGTAATTGACAATTGCTGCTTCTGCCTGGAACACTTCACCTAATGGCAGGGTAGGTGCTGCCATTCTTTCAGCCAACAGGCAAAGTGCATCAGGTATCTTGTTGTGAGGCAGAGAAATATTATAGCTCCGCTGAGCAAATGCCAGGAAAAATAAATCAGAACTGATACTAATCAAGGAAATAAAAAACTATGAAAACAAGTCCAAGGTTAAATAAAATCAAGCACATAAAAAGAGAACAAAATATACTGTACGGAAGAAGGAAGGAATGATGAGTGTACAATTGCTAAAAAGTCTCATCAGCAGGAATAGACACAAGAAACTAATGTTAGTGCACAATGAACAAATTATTCAAAGACAATATATCGTCAGTGCTTAGCTAAAATAACAATAAAATTTGTGGACTTAGATAAGGTCATGAAACAAGTTGAGAAGGAATGTACAATTCCTATTTCATTGGTATCAGTGAGTTTTAACAGCAAGTGAAGAAACAAATGGTACCATAATAAGAATCACATGATGGTATTCAAAGCCTACATAACTAGTTTGGTTCACATATAAAATAAGCCCAACTCCTATGAATACTTTAAAAAGGGTGTTATGATGCACAAATGAGAAATATTGAATATCCTCACATCACTAGGACTGTATGCAAATGGGCAACAAGCCATCTAAATGAACCTTTGAACAATATACCGCACTTTATGAGGAGAAATTCAGCAAGACCTTCGACCAGTCAAACTGCATGCCAAGGGTGCTCCACCGTAACTTACGAAGCAAAACAGAGGCTGGCACTGATTTGCATGTACCTCCTTTGGATAATGCACCTGATTGATAAAAAAAATTCCATGTGGGAACATTTATGTCGTTCTGGATGATTTCCACCTCAGAATTATTGGTCCCACAGTACTGCTCCTCTTGAATCAAAACTTTATTATCCTTGGCAGCAGCAAATAAGTCCTGTAGAGGCCCATAAATTACATTGTGGTTGGTCCTGTTAGGAGGTTGAGGAAAGCTTGTTAAACTCTCCTTTATCCATCGGCATTGCTCCTCAACTGGTAATGCTCCAGGAATGAAATAAAACCCTGCAACAATCAGCACAAAAGCTTCAATGTCCCGCATGCTAACAACAGAAGATTAATCGAGAATTAATGTCATCAACTGACTATGCCTCAACACATAACAAAGTTGCAGCCTGCTATAGTCGTCTATAACCATTCACTTTATTCAAGACCAAATCATTCCATTGCTACTTTGCCTGTAAATAAATTTCCTTCAAGAAAAATATGAGCTGTAAAACTAAAGGTTCATCAACGTTCACAACTATCCTATACTTAACATACAAGTCAGGACTAAAAAGATAGTGAAATAACGTATTGGGACAATAGTTGTTCAATAAGTACATTTTTAATTTATAGTTCACCTGTCAATTCTATGCATGTAAATTATGGAGAGTATGCTGAGAAATAGGGTGTTCAAGTATTAGTTTCCTATCTCAATGAGCTTTACAAATTACATCTTGTTTGGATGGTTGTTACCCGTTATATTGTATTGTTAGTTTAAACAATGTTTGTTTTGATTGTTACTTAAATTCTATTGTATCGTATCATTTAAATCCATCGTTAGGTAACAACGAAAAGACCCAATTTATGTAACGACCGATTTAGTGTGATCGCGTCGTCACCTTAATATTTTCTTCTCATTTTGTCTTTATTTATTATTTAATAATTATATTTCATCTTTTAGCCTACTTTTTGATAGTAGCTCTACCCGTAGTCTACTTTTCTTGTAGGTTTATCGTTCAAATTATGAATGTGTGACATTATGTAACGACATAGAACGATGCAATCTATCTAAACATCGTATTCATTAAAACAATACAATACAACCATCCAAACAACTGTCAAAGGTCAGATCTTTTTGATAAAAAGACCTTGAATTGTTTACTGATCAAATAGTTTCCAAGCTGAAAAAGAAATTCTTGATACACGAGTCAAGTCGAATCGAAATTGTGCAATAATAACATGATAAGGCATACCGGGATGAGTTTCCAAGCAGAAGATAGGAGTATGGAGATCGCATTGAATTGGGAAAATGCCTGAGGGAAGTTCACCATTTCTATGGCAAGACTCAGAAATTGACTTGAAATCAATAACGTCGGACAAATCTACTGGTCTGGGTTGCTTTTTCCTGAGTTGAACAACAACAAGAAGAACAGATTAGTGTGCCAATTGCCATTAACGTAAAAGAGATGGAACTATTCTATAAGAAACTTACTTTCGGGTATTGTCGTAATACAGCTTGTATTTCTTTTCAGCCTTCCTGAAAGCGGTTCGCTCTGCATCTTCGGTGGAACCGTACATCTTCTTCTACCCCTAAAAACAGATAAATCTTTCAATTAGGGTTCACGCAATACGTAATCGCCTTCGATCACAAAATTTAACTTTAAGCTATCAATCAACTTTTCAGGTTTAGGCCTGCTTGTTTTCATTAACATCATCTCAATAATTAACATTTGTTATATATATAATTTTTTAAATACATAAACACAATATATATTAAATATTACATTAAGAAAACATTTTAAAAATCGTCATTTTTTAAAATATTAAGATATTTGAATTTATAAATAAATATTTTAAGTTTGATAAAAATAAAATGAAACTACATCTATAAATTACTATAATAAAAATAATTATTAGAAAAAAATATAGTCACCATTTAAAAAAAAAAATTCAACATAAGTTAAGCGTCACATAACCAACATGAATAATCACACTATTACAACACCCAATTCTATCACAATTATTATTCCTCCTATTTTTTAAAAAGTTGATTTGGACTCGAGGTCCTTTATTCCTTCAAATCATTGGGCTCATCCACTACCAAACAACAAAAGAAAACCTAGTCACCCAAAAAGTGATCAAATTAGGATATAACAAGACCCTAAGAAATAGGGTTTCCTAAGTGAGTCTTCAGCTTCTTCTTTCCCTAACCCTTTCGCCTCTCTGAAGATGCTCCACCTTGTGACCCCCAACAATGGTCTTCGCCTCCTCCTCCTATGGATGATCAACATACTACATCACTAGTCTTCTCTTATACTATCAAGATCATCTTTCAAAGGTACTTTTCCATTTTCTTCTCAAATCTTTTTTTTTCTTTTCATTTCTCTGTTGATTTATCTCATCTTGTAGGTGTACTACCCGGTTTGGATGTATGAGCTCTTGCTAAGCTCGGAAAAGAGTATGAACGCTGCATTCCAGCTTTGAAGATCCTTGTAAGTAACTACTTTCTCCCATGCCTTGTGTGACCTCCTTCTTCCTGTAGTTGAAGCAAAATAGGAGAAAACCAAGTTACTCCCGAGCTTTTTCTTGATCTCCTAGCTGAATGCAAGTTAAGAATGCATATCTAATTCCTCGATTCTCATGTTTTGCTTGTGCATGCATAAATTTTTGCTGGATGTCGTAGCTTCAGATAAATAGTTTCCTTACAACTTTTTTGTTTCCGATATAGATATTACCTAACTTGTAAACACAGTTGTGGAATTCGTTGGCGTTTGTTCTGTATCCAAGCATGTTATGAAGAAATGTACAGAGCATGAAGAGAAGATTTGGGAAATTTCTGGAATTCGGTATTACTCACAAACTTACTTTACAATGAGGAATAATCCTCTATTTATGCAAGCTACAGTAACTAACTACTATTCTAACTAACTAACTGAAAGTAGTTACATTTAATTAACTCCAAAAAACTAATTACAACTAATTACTTAATCTCCTATTAATTCATTCACATGCCTATCTTCAATATTCCCCCTCAAGTTAAGTGTACTGAAGACATTCAAGACACCTAGCTTGGCTAACAAAAAATCATGTTGAGACCTTCCTAAAGCTTTTGTCAACAAATTAGCCTGTTGGTCTTTTGTATTGATGTAGCTTGTCTTGATCAACCCTTGTTGTATTCTCTCTCGAATAAAGTGACAATCAATTTCGATGTGCTTCGTTCTTTCGTGAAAAAAGGATTTGCTGCTATTTGAATGGTAGCCTTGCTATCACAATATATGGTAGTTGGTTCATTCACATGAAATCCTAGCTCTTTAAACAGATTAGATACCCAAATTACTTCAGCTGTCAATGTAGCTAGGCTCCTATATTTTGCTTTAGCAGAGCTTTTGGAGACTGTTTGTTGCTTCTTCGACTTCCATGCTATCAATGACTTTCCATATTTTAACAAATAGCCTGTTACTGATCTTCTGGTAGTAGGGCATGCAGCCCAATCTGCATCACAAAAACCAGTAAAATGTGGCTGCTTTTCAGCACTCATAAGCAACCCCAGTCCTGGTGTTGTTTTGATATATCTGACTACCTTCAAAGCTGCATTCCAGTGTGATAATTTTGATTTTTGTAAAAACTGACTTAAGCTTTGAACTGAGAAAGCTATGTCAGGCCTAGTGTTTGTGAGGTACAATAGTTTTCCAATCAATCTTTGATACTTGCTTATGTCAATAAACAATTCGTCATTGTCATCTTGAATGAAATCAGCACTTGTAAGCCTCATATTACTTTCCAAAGGTGTTGCTGATGGTTTGGAACCTGCTAAACCAGTCTCAGATACTAGTTCTAGGGCATATTTTCTTTGGTTCATTAAGATTCCTTGTGCTGATCTACAAAACTCAATACCAAGGAAATATTTCAATTCTCCCAAGTCCTTGATTTTGAAATGAGAATGTAATACTTGTTTGGTCTCTTGAATCAGTGCAAGATCATTTCCTGTGATCAATAAGTCATCCACATATACCAACACAATCACCAATGCTAAACCCTTTCTTTTGGTAAACAAATATAGTCTAGGTGACTCTGTGTGTATCCTGATCTGGACAAGGCATTTGTCAATTTTGCATTCCATTGTCTAGAGGCTTGTTTGAGGCCATATAATGACTTCCTAAGCTTACAGACTTTTTGTTCCCCCTTTCTAGAGAAACCTTTAGGCATGTCCATATATACTTCTTCAATCAAATCTCCTTGCAAAAAAACATTGAACATATCCATCTGGTATATCATCCAATTTTCAACAGCTGCAATAGCAATTATAGACCTCACAGTAACCATTTTCACTACAAGTGAAAATGTTTCTTGATAGTCAATTCCTTCAGTTTGGCTGCATCCTTTTGCCACAAGCCGGGCTTTAAATCTATCAACTTCACCAGTTGCTTTGTACTTGATCTTGAACACCCACTTACACCCAATTGCCTTCTTGCCTGGTGGTAGCTTCACTACTGTCCAAGTGCCATTGTCTTCAAGTGCAGCAATCTCTTGCTTCATGGCTTCGACCCATCTTTCATCCTTGACAGCTTGCTCATAATTCTGGGGCTCAACTTCTGCAGACATGTTACTCAAGTAGGCCTGATAAGAAGTGGATAACTGATTATAAGACACATAATTACCCAATGAGTAAGGATGCATAGAGTCAGTGACAGTAGTAACATAATCCTTCATCCAAACAGGTGGATGAGATCTTTTAGTTGAGGCTCTAGGTAAGACATTAATCGTCTGATCACCATGAGTTATGTCTGGTAATATTTCATCATTTGCGTTATCAGCTACATCAATATCTTGTTGTTGAAAATCAATATTCCTTATTTCCTGCATATCATATCCCACATCAGCCTCCATATTATTGGGATCATTCAGTGATGTATCAAGGAAAATTCGTGTGTGCTGCTCTTTCAAACTGCTGAATGGGAACACAGTTTCTTTGAAGACAACATCCCTGCTCACTGTGAACCTTTTAAGACTCAAATTATACAGGACATATCCTTTTTGAGTAAGTGAGTATCCCATCATGACACAAGCATCTGCCCTGGAAGAAAACTTGTCACTCTTGACCAACCTAGTTGCATAGCATAAACAACCAATGGTTCTCAAATGATCAAGATTTGGTTTTGTGTTGTGAAACACCTCATAAGGAGATAAACCTTGCAATACACCAGTAGGCATTCTATTAATCAAATACACAGCTGCCAACACACATTCTCCCCAGAACCTTATTGGAATGGATCCCTGAAATCGGATAGCTCTTGCTACCTCAAGAATATGCCTGTGCTTTCTTTCAACCACTCCATTTTGCTGTGGAGAGTGAGAACAGCTACTCTCATGAATAATTCCCAATGAATCAAATAATGTGTTGCATTTTTTATTGAAGAATTCAGTGCCATTATCTAACCTAACTTTCTTAACATGTTTATTGAACTTATTTTTTACCAAGATAAAGAAAGACTTTAATGTAGAAAAAACATCACTTTTGAACTTCAGCAAAAACAACCAAACCATCCTTGAGTTATCATTCACAATAGTCAAGAAGAATCTGAAACCATTATGTGTAGAAAATTTATATGGTCCCCATACATCAATATGAATCAGATCAAATATACTACTAGATCTAGACATTCTACATGGAAATGGAAGTCTGGTTTGTTTAGCCAAAGGACAGACTGAACAATCATTGCATATATCTACAGTTGTATATTTATTCACTAATAACAACTGTTTTAAAACCTTGAGTGAGGGATGACCCATTCTGTTATGCCATAGCCTACTTTGTGAATCATTTGACCTTGCTATCAAAACCTTGTTAGTGCTAACATCACCAGCAACTCTCCGCGTTTTGCTGAAATTTTCAGGAAGGTAGTACAGCCCTTCTATTTCTTTACCAATCCCCTTCACCTCTCCATTGAAGAGGTCCTGAAAAATGCAAAACTCAGGGAAAAAATGAACAGAACACTTTAGTTGTCTAGTCATCTGGGAAACTGATAATAGATCATACTTAAAATCAGGAACCACCAAGACATCCTCTAGTAGATCATCATCCCCTATCATGCAATTGCCTGAATGAGTGACTAGTGTAGTCTGTCCATTAGGTAGGTAAACCTTCTTTCCTATGTTCAGATTATAAGTGTACACATTATCCAATTTCTCAAGCTTAGATGTCATATGGCAAGTTGCCCATGAATCAACTATCCATTGATTCCTTCTATCATGCACATTAACTTTACTACCAGCATTCAATATATCAAAGCATTCTTTCCTGCTGTCAGAAAAAAAGGAAATATGTTCACCACACCAGCAGCTTTGTCTTCCTCATCCAAAAACTGTAAGATTTTCTGGTATTGAGTAGGTGTGTAATTGGATTTCATGGCAAGGGCCTGCAGGTTAGTTCGAATAGAATCAAAGTCACCTGATCTTTGCTCTTCATGTCTGTCTTCATTTCTCATCCCATCTTCATTCTTATCGACTTGTACATTGTTTGCTATGCCTTTGCCTTTGTTCAAGTTTGCTCCTCTTGGATTTATGGATCTGGAATCATTACTTTGCCCTGGTTTCTTCTTAAACTTCCAGTCTTCAGGGTATCCAACAAGCCTATAACAAATGTCCTTAGTATGACCATGAAGTTTACAATGATCACAGAACAAATTCCAATTCACTTTCTTCTTACTGTTATAGTTCCCCCTTCCATAATCATTGTTATCACTATCAATCCGTGTTTTTCTCGAACCATAATTTCCTTTTCCTGCATATAATGCAGTGCCTTCAACTGTATTTCCTCATGTATGCATTCCAGATGTGTTTCTTTGACTCTCATCTGAAACTATCATTGCATACGCCTTACTAACACTAGGTAAGGGGTTTATAATTAAGATCTGACTCCTTGCATGACCATACATCTCACTCAGTCCCATTAGGAAGGCAAACAAATGCAAGTATTGCATATGATCCACGTAAGTTTTAGATTTATCACAATTACAAGAGGGTGGTGGTACAAGAGCATCAAATTCATCCCATAATAGTCGCAACTTAGTAAAATAAGCTGAAACAGTTTGATTACCTTGATGAATTGTACAAACTTTCCTATGCAGTTGATATATCCTAGATCCATCTACTTTGTCAAATCGTTCTTTCAGATCTGCCTAAACTGTCGCAACATCTAAAGCATAGATAATTTCACTCAGCAATTCCTTTGAAATTCATTCATGATCCAGGCAAGCACAAAGGCGTTGCACTTCTCCCATTGCTCTTCTAACTCCAATGCATAATCAGCGCTTCTACATGTTCCAAGCACAAATACTAGTTTACTCTTCGCCCTGAGATTGATCAACATCGATCTACTCCATAGTGAGTAGTTCTCCGATCCAGTCAACTGAACAGAGGTCAGTACACATCCAGGAGTATCTGATGGATGTAGGTAAAAATGATGATTCCTCTTCTTCTCAGTTTTCTTGAGAGTTTCTTGAACAACAACAACAGGTGGTGTCTTTTCTTCTCCTGGCATTGCAGAATAAGAATGGAGCTTCTGATTCACGTTAATGGAGATTCCCAGTATCGAGTTCTCAAGTTGAATCAAACAATTATTAATTCAGGGCTTTGATACCATGAAGAAATGTACAGAGCATGAAGAGAAGATTTGGGAAATTTCTGGAATTCTGTATTACTCACAAACTTACTTTACAATGAGGAATAATCCTCTATTTATGCAAGCTACAGTAACTAACTACTATTCTAACTAACTAACTGAAAGTAGTTACATTTAATTAACTCCAAAAAACTAATTACAACTAATTACTTAATTTCCTATTAATTCATTCACACGCCTATCTTCAATATAGTCGTTGTTATTGATGCTAATACTCCTTGTCTTGACTGTTATTATAGGAATTTGTTGCTTGTCAATATTATGGATTCTCCTTTCCCAACTTGACAACTGATTATAGTTCTGAAATTTTTGCTTTCCCTCCGTTCCAATAGCTACATTAGCAATGAAGTCTGCTAAATGATTTGCTTCTCTAGATATATGCTTAATTTGAACATTTACGTGCTTCATGATCTTCTGAGTATCTGTCACTCTCTCAACTATTTCTCATGGTATTTTCCAATTCTTGATTAGCATGTGTCTCAGACTAAGCAAATCCCACTACACCATTTTAGTCCTAAGGCCACACTAAATCTAGACAACACTTACAAAGTGTTGCCAAAAATATTTTTGGGTACACTTTTAAAGTGTAGCTTTAGTTTTTAGCTTTTGGCACCGATAATATTGGCTACACTTGTAAAATGTGCTCTTTAGTAGTATAGGCTACACTTTATAAACGTTGTCAAATTATGATATAATTGACAACACCTATTTACACATATGACAATATGAGGGGGGGGGGGGGGGGGG
>JAJOOH010035406.1:0-12893 GCA_029582605.1 Solanum gracilifrons | reverse complement strand
CCCCCCCCGAACTTATTTTATAAATAATTTTCTACCCCTTTTCGGCCTACGTGGCACTATTTTCTGGGTCCAGCGTGTGTTGACAATTTCTTCAAGCTATCTGGTTGATAGTACCACGTAGGCCCAAAAGGGGTAGAAAATTATTTATAAAATAATTTTGGGGGAGGAGGGGTAATAGGACCTTAGTATAGTATAAGTGTGTCTTTGGAATTTCGGGCATAGGTTGGGGTGGGGGGGGGGGTACTTATGCATTTTCCCTGTAAAATAAGCAAATCATTTACATTAAGTATTGACATTGCTTAAAGTGCATTAAGCATGTTTTAGGCCTAGAATGCAAATATTCATTTACTTTAAAATTAAAAATATTTTCATCTTGTTATTACATAAATTTATTTTATATTGAAAAGTTATAGGATTTTTATTTTTTATTTTTATGATACAATATAACTAAATAAAACATTTTCAATATTTTTCATCTAAAAAAAGACTAAAATATTTTCTCCATATTGAATTCTTAAGGAAAGTACTATTTATTCATGAAAATATTGGTAAATATGGGTATACTAGTATTTTACCCAACCCATTTATTACCCAATCAATTTTTACCCATATCAAATATGAGTGGGTTGAATTATTACCCATTTTATGTTGACCCATTTTCAACTCGCCCAAATTTGACCCAACCCCCCAATTGCCACCACTAAATTAACAAGTATGGATTTGGAAGAGACTATAAAAATTAGTGATATAAGTACAAGAGCATTTAAAATCTAAAATACATGCCTGAAAGAGTAGCAAGATTGTCCACATAGAAGAAAGATAATAAATGAAATACAATCCAAAGGAACAACATATAATGACCAATAACAACAATAACCAAGATAACTGATACACTGAAATTACACCTCTTTTAAAAAGTATAATGCGGTCATTCTCAAATATATAAACCAACTAGGTTGGGGTCGAACCCCACAGAGAATAAGGTGACAACTAAGCCTTATGTGGTTATCCTAATATTAGTTGATTATTTCCATAAAAGGGGAGTTTGTGAAAATTGTTTGTATTTCAATATCAATTGTAATCAAGTAAGAATAACAAAATTTCAATGAAATAGAGTCAATTAAGAGAAAGAAACTAGAGTTTGATTATCATGATTTCATGACAAAATCGGGTGACTAACGATAGTAGACTCGTCTAGTGCTAAGCATGCTAGCTATCAATTAGATTGATACATCTAAATGTTTCTCAACCTATTAGATGAAATTCACTCGATCTCATTCTCTTGAACTAAGAGAAATGACCATAAGAACTTCAATAATTGCACTAAGTTGACCGATCTTGTTGCAACATTAACCATAAGACGAGGGTTAGGAATCTCGAATCCTTGTTGTTACTTCTTTTTCTCGGGTTTTGACGTATTTACTCAAGAAAATTAAACCTAAGACAAATTCTAATGTTTGTAATCATTAGAAATTAATTTAGATGAAGGATATAACAATACACACATTTAAACTATTTGAATCTATACCAATAATCATCCCAAGAATGTCAAATTCACCATGGATCCCACGATCCTAGTTGTGGCGTTTAGCCACTCATAGCATTTGAAACAAATAAAGACATTGAATTCATCAAGGAATTAAGAACGATCTTACAAAAGTGAAAGCAAGATCTCAATTTGAATTTTAAAATCAAGTCAATTCCCTCAAAAGTAACGTAAGAACAACGTGTGAAAAAAGTCAGGTGATCAAAATAAATCTAGCAATAACTATTTATAGTGTAGAAAAATTTAAAATCACATATAGACTCGGATTCCCGCTTCACATCTGACACCTGTCATGCTTCGAGGCTACCCCCTAGACGCAACACGGGACCTAGGATCACAAGTGACCCCAAGCTAACCCTAAGTCTGGCATATCACAAGCATATTGAAATACAACTAAGTAATCGGAAGCATAACTGTAAAGTGAATCAAACTAAAAGAACTTCACGTGAGAATATAACTGAATGTCAATGGGGAACAACCCAAAACAACTATGTCTGAAAGACTCTAATAGTGATGAGCTGCTAGGACAAGGCCCCAGCTAACCCTAAAAATACTAAAATCTGATAATGAGCTAACTAAACCAAAAGCATAAAGAAACGCCCTCGAACAATGAGGACTCACCACTGAAGTTGCTGAGTATGAACTAGAAGTCGAACTAAGCTTAATCTAGATGTTGAGCGCCTGAACCTACGTCATACAACGATGTACCGCAAAAGTATGTGTCAGTACTTTGAATGTACTGAGCATGCATGATATATGCTAAGCTGAATAATATAGAAACTGAATAAGGAAATAAATATATCGAAGCATAATTGAAAACTGAGTTGGATGCAATGACCAAGTATTAATTATGAAGATAACATGTTGAACTGAATACTGATGGAAAGATCTCCCTTTTCAAATTGGTAATGATGTAAATTTAGGTGGTCATCGTATTCATGTGTTTCATCCTATTAACTTCTCTCTTCCTCTACCAATAATATCTGCACCCTTTCCAGATGTTATTTGAAAAAGGCTCATCATTTGAAAATTGAACATACTGGATGGGGTGGAGATATTATTGGCAGAGGATGAGCGAAATTAACATTATGAAACACCCGAATATGATGCCCTCATACATTTACAACATTACTAAATTGAAAAGGAAGCTCTTTCCATTTGCATGTGTAGATGGGGCAAAAGTGGTTTACATGCTTAGTGTTATTGCAAATGCATTTGAAGTGGAAAAAGTATCTACATTCAGCGGTAAGTATGGCCTCACCATTCCCAACTTTCATCCTTGTTCCCCTTTTACGTGCCAATGGCCATATCTACTGCATAATGCGGACTTTCTTTCCACTTTAGCTAAAATTGCAATAACATTAAGCACTGAAACCACCTTATCCCAATTTGCAGATGCAATTGAAAAAAACTCCCTTTCCAATTCGGTGTTGATGTATGTAGGAGGGCATGGTATTCAAATATTACATCCTGTTAACTTCTTTCGTCCTCGACCAATAGTATTTCCACCCTGTCTGTGCCGATGTTGTTTGAAAAAGGTTCATCATCTTAAAATTGAACATGTTGAGATGGAGTGATGATTTATTGGTAGAGGACGAGAGAAGTTAATAAGATGAAACACCCGAATATGATTCCCTTCTACATTTACATCAGTACCAAATTGAAAAGGGAGCCCTTTCCATTTGCATCTTCAGATGGGAAAGAGGTGGTTTCCTTGCTTAACATTTTTTCCAATGCATCTGAAGTGGAAAGAGTGTCCACATTCAGTAGTAAATATGGCCTCAGCATTCTCAACTTTCATCCTTGTTTTCCTTCTATGTAGCGATGGCCATATTTAGTGTAGAATGTAGATAGTCTTTCCACTTTAGCTGTATTGGCAATAACATTAGGTATGGAAACCAGTTTTGCTCCATTTGCAGATGCAAATAGAAAGAGCTCCCTTTTCAATTTGGTACTAATGTTAATGTAGGATGGCATCATATTCAGGTGTTTAATCCGGTTAAATTCTCTCATCCTTTATCAATAATATCTCCACCTCGTCCATGTCGATTTTGTTTGAAATGGGCTCATCATTTGAGAATTTAACATATTAGGGACGGGCTGGAGACATTATTTGTAGAGGATGACAAAAGTTAATAAGATGACACATTCGACTATGATGTCCTCCTACATTTACATCAGTATTGTATTGAAAAGAGAGCCCTTTCCATTTGCATCTACAGATGAGGCAACAGTTAATTCTGTGTTTAACGTTATTGCCAATGCCTCTGAAGTGGAAAAGTTGTCTGTATATATTCAGAAGTAAATATGGCCTCACCATTCTCAACTTCCATCCCCATTCCCCTTCTAAGTACTGATGAGCAAATTTATTATATAATGAAGACATTTTTCCACTTTAGTTGCATTGGCAATAACATTAAGTATGTAAACCACCTTTGAGCCATTTGTAGATGCAAATGGAAAGAGCTTCCTTTTCAATTTGGCTCTAATGTAAATGTAGGAAGGCATAGTATTCCGGTGTTTCATCTTAATAACTTCTCACATCCTCTACCAATAATATATCCACCATGTCCATGCCAATGTTGTTTGAAAAAGGCTCATTATCTGAAAATTGAACATGCTAGGAATGGGGTGGAGATATTATTGGCAGAGAGAAGGAAAATTTAACAGGATGAAACACTCTAATACGATGCCCTGCTACATTTACATACTTACCAAATTGAACAGGGAACCTTTCCATTTGCATCTGCAGATGGGGCAAAGTTTTTTTCATGCTTAATGTTATAGCCAATGCATCTGAAGTGGAAAGAGTTTCTGCATTTACCAGTAAATATGGCCTTACCACTCTCAGCTTTCATCCGTGCTCCCCTTCAATGTACTCTTGGCCATATTTATTGTAGAATACACACATTCTTTCCACTTTAGCTGAAATGGCAATAACGTTAAGCATGGAAACCACATTTCCCAATTGGCTTATGCAAATGGTAATATATCCCTTTACAATTTTGTGTTGATGTAAATGTAAGAGGGAATGTATTCGGGCGTTTCATCTTGTTAACTTCTCTCAACCTCAACCAATAATATCTCCACCCCGTCCATGTTGATGTTGTTTGAAAAAGGTTCATCATCTAAAATTTAAGGTTGGAGATGGGGTGGAGATGTGTTTGGTAGAGGATGAGAGAAGTTAACATGATGAAACACCCGAATACAATGTCCTCCTACATTAACATTAGTACCAAATAGAAAAAGGGAGCTCATTCCATTTGCAATTGCAAATGGGGCAAAGGTGTTTCTATGCTTAAAGTTATTGCAAATGCACTAGAAGTGGAAATAGTGTTTGCATTTAGCAGTAAATATGACCGCACCATTCTCAGTTTTCATCCTTGTTACCTTTCTAGGTATTGATAACCATATTTACTGTAGAACTCTTTCCACTTTATCTACATTGGCAATAATATTAAGCATGGAAACCACCTTTGCCCCATTTGTAGATGCAAATGGAAAGAGCTCCCTTTTCAATTTGGTACTAATGTAAATGTAGGAGTAGATCATATTGGGGTATTTCATCCTTTTAAACTCTCTCGTCCTCTACTAATAATATCTCCACCCCGTCCATGGTGATGTTGTTTGGAAAAGGTTACTCATCTTAAAATTGAACAAGCTGGTGACGGGTGGAGATATCTTTAGTAGAGGGCGAAAGAAGTTAACAGGTGATAAGGGATCTCCTTACATTTACATCTCTAAATGGGGCAAAAGTTGTTTCCATGCTTAACATTATTGCCAATATATACAACTAAAGTTGAAAGAGTGTTTGCAATCAGTAGTAAATATGGCCAACGGTATGTAGAATGGGAACAAGGATGAAGGCTTAAAATGGTGAGGCCATATTTACTGTTGAATGCAGACACTCTTTCCACTTTAGATGCATTGGCAAATATGTTAAGCATGGAAACCACACTTGCCCCATCTGCAGATGCAAATGGAAAGAGCTCCCTTTTTCAATTCGATACTGATGTAAACATAGGAGGGCATCGTATTCGGGTGTTTTATCCTATTAATTTCTCTCGTCCTCTACCAATAATATATATACCCCATCCCTAGAATATCAATTTTCAGATGATGAGCCTCTTTAAAACAAGATTGGCACGGATTATACCACCCCACCTTCGATCCTCATGGGATATTTATCTGAATTTCCTACAGTTGCTCAAAATGTGCAAAAACTTGCACCTCTTCTTAGAGTAAGGGCACCACCACTAATGGTTTGGAACCTAGAACGTGCACCTATTGACCTAGTTACTGTACTAGATGTCAGTGGGAACATGAATGGAACAAAGTTGACTCTCTTAAACAAAGCAATGTGCCTTGTCATGGAGAACTTAGGGCCTTTCGACCAACTTGCTATTGTTACTTTCTCATCTATAACTCATAGAAGCTTCTTGTTATGATGGACTATCGAACAAGAGAATCAAAATTGTATTGGATATAAATGGTATTTCATTAAATTGTGGGATTGAAAAAGGACTCAAGATGGGGGATCGTGTCCTTGAAAAGAGGCATGAAAAGAATCTAGTTGAGAGTATCATTCTCTTGTCTGTTGGTAGAGACACCTATAATGGTGATACCATGAACCAACACATCATAAATCAAAACCTTAGATCCTCAAAGCCAATATTGATCCCTTATCTGAATCGGTTTCGTTCTTGCAATAGATAAAAGGCAGTGTGTATGTCAACTTTCCCTGTTTATACTTTTGAGTTCAGTTCAGACCATGATTTTTCTTGCATCAAGCAACACATTTTCATTTATTGAATTGTTTGTTACTGTTCAAGATGCCTTTGCAATGTGTATTGGTGGTATCCTTAGTATTGTATCCCAGGAGTTTCAACTTAGCTGCATAGCAACATTACCTGCTGTAAAGAATGTTTCCATATCTTCGGACATATATGTAAGTGAAATTTCTGAACATTAAGAGCAAGCTGTAATTACCATTAGGGACATATATGCACACGAGGAGAAAGAACTTCTTGTATACTTGCCTATTCCCTCCGTTAAAACTATTCAAGTTGTGGAAACATCTCTCTTAAAAATGGTAAGTTGTTACAATAATACTGTGTACAATGAGATGATAATTGTAGAGGGTGAGACAACTAAGACACGTCGGCCTCTTCCCTCTAGTGTTGTCTCCCACCGATGTTATAGTAAGTCTAGAGGTTGATAGACAGATAAACTGGATAGAAGTAACAGAAGCAATACAAGAAGCATAAGATATAGCAAAGATGGGGGATCTTGAGGGTGCATGACTCGTGGCTTTGATAACTAACATAAGGTATTCTCTTTTATCTCCAGCATCTTTCCAAGCAGGTGATGGTCTTTGTAACAGGCTAGC
The DNA here is from genome assembly GCA_029582605.1 of Solanum gracilifrons. Lineage (NCBI taxonomy): Eukaryota > Viridiplantae > Streptophyta > Magnoliopsida > Solanales > Solanaceae > Solanum > Solanum gracilifrons. Next base: position 5,958 of record JAJOOH010035406.1, on the reverse strand, counting down.
ATGGGGTTGAGATATATTGGCCGAGGATGAGGAAATTTAACATTATGAAACACCCGAATACAATGTCCTCAGACATTTACATCAGTACTAAATTAAAAAGGGAGCTTTTTCCATTTGCATGTGAAGATAGCAAAGGTGGTTTTCATGGTTAGTGTTATTGCAATACATCTTAAATGGTAAGAGTATTTGCATTCAGCAGTAAGTATGGCCTCACCATTCTTAACTTTCATCCTTGTTCCCCTTCTACGTGCCGATGGCCATATTTACCGCAGAATACAGACACTCTTTCCACTTTAGCTAAAATTACAATAACATTAAGCATTAAAACCGCCTTTGCCCCATTTGCAGATGCAATTGGAAAAAAAATGATCTCGTTCCAATTTCGTACTGATGTAAATGTAGGAGGGCATGGTATTCAGATATTTCATCCTATTAACTTCTCTCATCCATTTCCACCCCGTCCATGCCGTTGTTGTTTGAAAAAGGTTCATCATCTTAAAATTGAACATGTCGGGGATGGGGTGGTGATTTATTGGTAGAGGACGAGAGAGGTTAATAGGATAAAACACCTGAATACGATGCCCTCCTACATTTACATCAGTACCAAATTGAAAAGGGAGCCCTTTCCATTTACATCTTCATATGGGGAAGAGGTGGTTTCCTTGCTTAACTTTTTTGCCAATGCATCTGAAGTGGAAAGAGTGTCCACATTCAGTAGTAAATATGGCCTCACCATTCTAAACTTTCACCCTTGTTTTCCTTCTACGTACTGATGGCCATATTTAGTGTAGAATGTAGACATTCTTTCCACTTTAGCTGCATTGGCTATAAAGTTAGGTATGGAAACCACTTTTGCTCCATTTGTAGATGCAAATATAAAGAGCTCCTTTTTCAATTTGGTACTAATGTAAATGAAGAGGGCATCATATTTGGGTATTTAATCCGGTTAAATTCTCTCATCCTTCATCAATAATATCTCCACCCTGTCAATGTCGATTTTGTTTGAAATAGGCTCATCATTTGAAATTGAACATGTTGGGGATGGGCTGGAGATATTATTTGTAGAGGACAAGAGAAGTTAACGGGATGACACATTTGAATATGATGCCCTCCTACATTTACATCAGTATGGCATTGAAAAGGAAGTCCTTTCTATTTGCATCTCTACAGATGAGGCAAAGGTTAATTCCATGTTTAACGTTATTGCCAATGCCTCTAAAGTGGAAAAGTTGTCTGTATTCAGAAGTAAATATGGCCTCAACATTCTCAACTTTCATCATTATTCCCCTTCTACGTATCGATGACCATATTTACTCTAGAATGAAGACACTTTTTCCACTTTAGCTTCATTAGCAATAACATTAAGTATGGAAACCAGCTTTGAGAAATTTGTAGATGCAAATGGAAAGAGCTTCCTTTTCAATTTGGCACTAATGCAAATGTAGGAAGGCATATATTCCGATGTTTCATCTTGTTAACTTCTCTCATCCTCTCCCAATAATATCTTCACCCTGTCCATGCCAATGTTGTTTGAAAAAGGCTCATCATCTGAAAATTGAACATGCTGGGACGCGGTGGAGATATTATTGGCCGAGGGCAAGAAAATCTAACAGGATGAAACACCCGAATACGATGTGCTCCTAAATTTACATACTTACCAAATTGAACATGGATCTCTTTCCATTTGCATCTATAGATGGGGCAAAGGTTGTTTTCATGCTTAATGTTATTGCTAATGCATTTGAAGGGGAAAGAGTTTCCCGCATTCACCAGTAAATATGGCCTTACCATTTCCAGCTTTCATCCATGTTCCCCTTCGACGTATTCATGGTCATATTTACTGTAGAATACACACATTCTTTCCACTTTAGTTGAATTGGAAATAATGTTAAGCATGAAAACCACATTTCCCTTTAATATTTTATACTAATGTAAATTTAAGAGGGAATGTATTCCAGGCGTTTCATCCTTTTAACTTCTCTCGTCCTTAGCCAATAATATCTTCACCCTATCTATGTTGGTGTTGTTTGAAAAAGGTTCATTATCTAAGAATTTGACATGCTAGGGATGGGGTGAAGATGTTTTTGGTAGAGGATGAGAGAAGTTAACATGATGAAACACCCAAATACAATGTCCTCCTACATTTACATTAGTACCAAATTGAATAAAGGATCTCTTTCCATTTGCAATTGCAAATGGGGCAAAGGTGGTTTCAATGCTTAACGTTATTGCCAATGCACTTAAAGTGGAAAGAGTGTCTACATTCAACAGTAAATATGGCTACACCATTCTTAGTTTTCATCCTTGTTGCCTTTCTAGGTATCGATAGCCACATTTACTGAAGAACTGTTTCCACTTTATCTTCATTGACAATAACATTAAACATGGAAACCACCTTTGCCCTATATGCAGATGCAAATGGAATGAGCTCCCTTTTGAATTTGGTATTAATGTAAATGTAGGAGTGCATCGTATTCGGGTATTTCATCCTTTTAAATTCTCTCGTCCTCTACCAATAATATCTCCACCCCATCCATGCTGATGCTGTTTGAAAAAGGTTCCTCATCTTAAAATTGAATATGCTGGGGATGTGGTGGAGATATCATTGTTAGAAGGCGATAGAAGTCAACATGATAAAACACCGATGCCCTGCTACATTTACATCACTACCTAATTGAAAAGCGATCTCCTTCCATTTGCATCTCCAAATGGGGCAAAGGTTGTTTCCATGCTTAACATTATTACCAATACAACTAAAGTTGAAAGAGTGTCTGCATTCGGCTGTAAATATGGCCAACAGTACGTAGAATGGGAACAAAGATGAAGGCTTAAAATGGTGAGGCCATATTTACTGTTGAATACAGACACTCTTTCCACTTTAGATGCATTGGCAAAAACGTTAAGCATGGAAACCACCTTTGCCCTATCTACAAATGCAAATAGAAAGAGCTCCCTTATCAATTTGATATTGATGTAAATGTAGGAGGGCATCGTATTCGGGTGTTTTATCCTGTTAACTTCTCTCGTCCTCTACCAATAATATCTATACCCCGTCCCTAGCATGTTCAATTTTTAGATTATGAGCCTCTTTAAAACAAGATCGGCACGGATTATACCACATCTCCTTCGATCCTCATGGGATATTTATCTGAATTTCCTACAGTTTCTTAAAATGTGCAGAAATTTGCACCTTTTCTTAGAGTAAGGGCACCACCAGTAGTGGATTGGAACCTAGAACGTGCACCTATTGACCTAGTAACGGTACTAGATATCAGTGGGAACATGAATGGAACAAAGTTGACTCTCTTGAAGAAAGCAATGTACCTTGTCATAGAGAACTTAGGGCCTTTCGACCAATTTTCTATTGTTACTTTCTCATCTATAGCTCATAGAAGCTTCCTGTTATGATGGACTATCAAACAAGAGCATCAAAAATTGTATTGGCTAAAAATGGTATTTCATTAAATTGTGGGATTGAAAAAGGACTCAAGATGGGGGGTCGTGTTCTTGAAGAGAGGCATGAAAAGAATCTAGTTGTGAGTATCATTCTCTTGTCTGATGGGAGAGACACCTATAATGGTGATACCGTGAACCAACACAACATAAATCAAATCCTTAGATCCTCAAAGCCAATATTGATCCCTTATCTGAATCAGTTGCCTTCTTCCTTTCGTTCTTGCAATAGACAAAGGGCAGTGCATGGGTATGTCAACTTTCCCTGGCCATACTTTTGAGTTCGGTTCATGAGACCATAATTCTTCTGCTCTTTATGCTATTGCTGATGCATCAAGAGGCACATTTTCATTTATTGAATTGTTTATTACTGCTCAAGAAATACATGCGTCGCGGGCAACTAAAATCCAAGTATTAAAAGCATGGTGAAATTCACAGAGCTTAACATTTGATACTCCTCGTTGTTATCATGTTTTACTCACTAAATTTTCTTCTACTATTCTGCCTTGTCCTGTTTCCATTAGTCATTAGTGAATCATGATAATTATTTTAGTTTGAATGAAAAATTTAGAGTTTACAACTTTTATCTAATAACATATTTTCTGTTTAATCTTAATTCTACCTTCTTAATACTTTAGTTCAACATTATTGAATATTTGCATATTTGTTATAGAATTTAATTCTTCTTAATTAATCTTGAATTTTAGTAATTTAAGACAAGTATCCCTTACATAATTGGTTATTTTATGTTCATTTAATATTAGTAGTTGGATGATGACTACAAAGATAGTGAACTTTCGATTTCGAAACTAATGTGAAATGGAGTAAATTTTAATATTGTAAGCATTAGTATGTATATGAATTTTAGGCTCTAAACATGTACATAGATGTCTCAAATAGTTTATACTTTGTTATCGATATGTCAACTACGATGAGAGTATAAGTCTCTGGGCTTAACAATACGTGAAAAGCTATGGTGACGTAATATCCAGTACGTCCTAGAAGAACAAAAGGCTTTTAAGGGCTTAGATGTCTATTTTTAATTATTTTTCCTTTTGTTTGTTTTACCACCGAAGCAAGAATTTATTTAGGAGGAGGATAAGCTAATGAGATAATGGGCTACATAACATGTCAATACCCGAGCCTACACCCTGAATGTGGCTAGCATCCAATGCCATTTCTCACCCGAGTGTACCCATAACATGGCATTAAACATGACCATATAGATCTAGACATGAGCGGAATGCATTATTTTTTTAAAACATACTCTTTGAGAAATCCATCATAAAAAGGAAAATAGGTCTTCAAATAGAAGTTTTTCATAAATAAATTATTGAAGTTTTGAAGCATAATGACACCAAGGTCAAAGCTGGAATGCATGACTAATTGTCTATCTATAAAGCCTTCTAACATGACTGAGCAATATCTATCGGGACAAGGCCTCCAGTCTACCTTTGGCTAATCAGATAACTACTAACTACAAAGATGAACTCAACATGAGTAATTCCTCTGAGAACAAGGACTCACTTTAAGTTAAGGAAATGTATCTAACAAATCATCTGACATTGGGTCTGAATCACCGTATCTGCACCTAAAATGATGCAGCGCCGAATGACGTGACTGCATTGAATGTATGGTTGGTAAAATAGCTTAATTAAAATGCGAATACCACTAATAAATCTGAAAAATTGAACAGGAATATGATAGCATCAAGATCATGAAATATCTAAGTACACGAATGTAAGAAACAAAACTAAATCAATTAGTGCAACTAAAGAGCTTAAAGTGAACTTCTGAAACTGAGTAACTGATGACTAAACTGAATATCTATATGCAATGCGTTTTTTAATTAATACTCTTTTCAAATGGTGGGGAAAATCACCATTCATAAAATTATAATCATAAGAATAGTCTTTCAGTTTCATAAAATATCATACCTTCTAGGTTAACCCGACATAACCACCATGAGAGCATATGGAATCTGATCTTCGACCCATCAGTTAAGACACCACATACCTTGTCAGGAGCCATACATTTCTTTTGGATCCATAATAAGCTCTTCCAAGGGTCATATAGAGGAGTCGTCTGAATAACTAATATGATCCTTAACCTACACTAAGGCTGGCAACGGGACCGGAACCGGGACTATCGGACCGGGACGGACCGGAACCGGAACGGAACCGGGCACCACGGGACGGAATCGAACCGGAACTGGGACGGACCGGAACCGGTAATTCCGGGAAAAAATCCGTGTACCCGTCCCGGACCGGTACCGGACCGGACCGGAAACCGGGTCCCAACTGTTACTTATAATTAAAATTTTTTTTTTATTAAAATTAAAAAATTAGGAACATTACACAAATAATATTAAAACTCTTATAATTTTATTAGAAGCAAAAATATTTATACTTTTAAAGTTTTAAATACAAACTTTAAAAGTATAAAAGTTTAAATTTCACAATTTAAAACTTTGAAATTTTAAATTCAAACTTTAAAACTATAAAA
>JAJOOH010035403.1:0-11394 GCA_029582605.1 Solanum gracilifrons | reverse complement strand
TTCACTATTTTCAGCCTTCGGCCCACATGAATTGGAGGGATGCACCGGGGGCCAATCAAATCAAGCAGACTTCAAGTTTACCAATTTACTGCTTGCTAATAAATTATTATGAATTTTTTTTCATGAGTCAAGCACGTGGAAATTCTTTTTGATAGGGGTGGTGGTGAGATTCGATCCCAGAACCTCTGCTTGCTCTAATACTATGTTGAAGTGGGTTACCATCTCATCTAAAAGCTTTAAGTTATTAGAAAGAACACACATTACATTAGTTAATTATATTCTCAACTAGTGTCTATGTACTCTCTAAGTCAAATACATTCGCCAAAGCCTCGCATCACCATCTCCAAAATGGACTCAACAAACTTTTAACACTCACTATATGTATACAACTGCATAACTAAAGGGTAAGTACAACACACAATTGCCACAAACATTTATGAAAATGGAGATTGAATTAAACAGATCATGATGCCCAAGTCTAATTCTAATTCTAATTAATAGAAATTTAACTATGCTTTTTTAAATCTTTGTTAGTCGAGTAATTTTGCTAGTTCTTAAGAAAATAAAAATACAAATCATATTTTTTTTGAAAAGCACATTAAAACTCTAAATATATTTTTTCTAAAAAATATGTTCAAACATAATTTTAACTAAAATGATTATTCTTTTTTTCGTGGTCAAATAACCCCTAACTATAAAATTAAATTTCAACATCCATTTACTCCGCAATTTAGACAAAAAGAAAAAAATAGAATTATGATATTGACATCTTGGGGCCGGAATTTTACGTTGGCCAACGAGGTCCCACTTTTTTTGTTAATTTTTTGTTTGGTTCATTCTAGATTTAGCTCTCCTTTTTTTTTCCTTTTTTCAACTTAAATTGTTATAATTGATTTTTCATTTGATGTCTGAAGTCAATATTGTAGTTTTGATTAAATTCAGATCGCTCATTGCATGGCTCATTCGAGAGTGACCCGCCCAATAGTATTTTATTCATATTCAAGACTCAAATTCGAGATCTCTGATTTAGGATGAAACAGTCTCATCAGTGCCTTATAAAAATTGATTGTATCTACTTTAGTTCCTCTTTATTAGATTCTTAACGAAGATGACTACCGACACGATCATGAAAAAGACTAAAAGGGATTGATCATTTTTATAGATATATATACTTGCCTACCGAGCTATTGAATTCCAAATTAAATGATATATAATTATTAAAAAAAAATCACTTATCTTTGTATTATGACAGAAGTACTCAGCCAAAAGTTTTTGATGCATAAATTAGCAACATTATTTTTTTAATCAATAATTAAATGAGAAGTGATAGAGTTTCACATATATTTTCATCATGTTCTTTTGACAAATCAAAAGTGATTTTTTATATCAAATGTGTTCAAACAAATCAAATTCTAAGAATAATACACATAGTACTTTTCAAATTAAATGCGAAAACATGAATTTGTTGATATTTACTATCTTCATGTTGAGAATCGTTTTTATGTTTTACCTAAATAAAAGCTTCTATCCGTATAAACAATAAGTGTATTTGGACGTATACAATATCTCTATAGCAGAATACAACGCATTTGGTGGTCCATGTTAGAAATTGTCAACTTGATTACGTTGCATATTATAATTTTTGTTCGTCTCATATCCAGAAGCAACATATATATCATTGAGATAAGATAAGCATCTTCCGCTTAAAGAGGAAAAAATAAATTAAAGCAATTAAACCAATGATGTATAGCATTATTTTTCAATTAATTATTACTTTTATAATTATAATGTATTAGACTATCATTATTAGTAGTAGGACCAAATATGATTAGTTGTGTATGACAATGACATAACAACTTCTAAATTTTTATGATTTAGTGAAACATTCAACTTAATTTAGCATACGTGGAGTAATGAACAACCCATTTCTTGCGCAAATAACCTATTTAATTAAATTAACTTGATGTTTTTTTTTCTTAAGGAAATAATAAAACAAATTAGCATTTTTCTTTCCTCTTGTTGATAATATTTGATAAAATGAACCTTTGATTCTTGCTTTAAGGTACATAAATCATCTTGTGGGACTCGCCATAGTAGTTTATTTGTACAAAAGATTGGGAAAAAAAATACTCTTGCCACTTAAATTAATGATATATTTATATATTTTTATAATCGAGAAATTCTCGAAGAATAACATCACACGATATTTGATGGATAATGGATTTACTCATGTACTATTTCTTATTTAAATACCAAGGTCTTGCTTGCTGCATATATGCGTTGCGCTCATACCTCTAGACTAAAGCCATGGGTTTTCATAGTACTTTAAAGGCCTGAATCTTGAGATAGTTAATAAAGAGTTCTAACAAGGAATTACCTAAAAGTAAGTTGATGATTCAGGGAGTCCTTAATTTATTCTAAATCAGTTGGACAATATCCTTATAAACACCCTTTAAAATTGGGGAAATCCCTTATGTGTACACTTTTTAAAAAATATTTACGATATTTGTCAACATTATTCTTTTAACCATATACAACAATTTGGCTGAATGGTAGTATTGCTAAAAGTTGCGAATGGCAGCACTTTTTGCTAAGTTTAAAGAAACAAGATTGTTTAAGTAAGTATTGCTAAAAGTTGACAAAAATAGTAATAAATTAAAAGTATACTTAACAGTGGTAATTATTAAATAAAAGACATTCACTTATGTAATTTTTCCTTTAAAAAATTTCATCTCGCAAAACCTAGATTTAAAATTTATGTTGGGCTTTGGATTCTCTATCAAACCCTTTGCGCGTTTTAGTTTCTAGATTCACAATTAATTAAATATTTATGCAAATTCAATAAATTGCCTAATACAAAACTAGAGCCTCTGATTTGTCCCAACTTGTACCTAATAGTGTAGGTTGTAGCTCCGCCCCTACCTTTATGAGCAATTTAAGGGACTAAGGGGTTTGGTAGATATTTGATTTAATTACACAAAAATTTTACTATGTTTGTGGAAAGAAGGAAAAAGAAAAAAAATACTCCAGGGATCAATCCTTGAAAAAGAACAAAAAATAACAAGACATACGTGAAATCTAAACCGTCAATTTCACTTGTAGAGATGCACCCAATAACAAGACATGCCCGGGAACTTGAACCATATAGGACACTTTGAGCTTGGATGCACCCATATACTGAAGTAAATTTGTATAAATATACATTTCTATATATGGTTTAGGGAAAGGAGCATGAGTTCATGTTCACGTGAATCCATAGCCTCCACCTAAATACGCCCTTACCTAAATATAACTATGTACATTACTATGAATAACGTCTACATACATTCTGTAACACACTCCGAACTTGTTTCACATAACATGATGCTAGGAACTCTGTCCACCATAGCGCCTCTGCCTATGCTGAAAAGAACATAAAGCCTCTAAATATTCAGCTTCACCAAAATCAGGCCATTGTGAATGAGAAAAGAAGAGTTCAGTATAGGCCAACTGCCAGAGTAAGAAATTGCTAAGTCTAAACTCCCCACTAGTCCTTATAAGTAAATCAGGGCTTGGAAATTCAGTACATTTTGTTTGTAATTCCTGTTCTACTAGGAAACTATTAATGTCTTCGGGTTCGATATTGCCATCCTTAACTTTTTGAGCAATGGTTTGACAAGCTTGTACAACATCATGCTGTCCACTATAGTTTACTGCAACAATGAGGTGAAGTCGGGAGTTTGCTTTAGTAGTCATTACCGCTTTATCTATCAAGTCCTGCAATGACTTGGGGAGCTTACTGGAGTCTCCAATTATAGATATTCGAATCCCTGCTCTGTAGAAATCCAATAAAGCATATAAGGGAACTCCTTAGAGTATACAGAGTCAATCATAATACCTCAAAGTTGAAGCTCTAAGACAGAAAAGAGGAGAGGTTATGCAGATATGTATATTTTGGCAGTGCACATAAGAATTGGTATTCAATGAAGTTGCAGTTATAAACATAATGAACCTCTTTATACAGAGGCGAGCGAGATTCGTATGTGTCCTAGCTACATGTGAATTACAGTAGATACATGTATTTGGAGCGAGATGGGAGAGAGGCGAGGAGGCAAGTGAGATTTTTTATGTACCCCAGATACATACGAATTCACTTGGATATGATGTATCTGGAACAAATTACACCTAAAATTGACCTCATTGTTTTCGAGATACATATATCTAGAGGCACTAAAATTTGATAAGATACATAATATTGCAAACTAGAGTGTATCTAAATAATTAGCTACTAAATTCGTGAAATTTATGTAACTTTCCCAAATTTCAATTAATTAATGATGTTACCAAAAATCTAATATTGGGCTTTTGGCTACTTATGACTTGTGAGGTAATACTACAAAATTGTAGTATAGCATACAATAAGGATTACTAAGGCTATAGCTTCTTTATAAACCAAGTTGTGTATTAAGTGGTCATTTGGTTGACAGACTAGTTTATATAAAACTACAATACAATGATATGATGCAGCGAAATAATAAAATGGAAAGTGCTAAATATGTGATCGAACTTTGAGAAAAGGTTCATCTATATCCTCCGTTAAAAGTTTGATTCATCTATATCATTTTCATTTGAGAAAAGACGCATCTATGCCATTATTTGTTAACGAAAATAGTTCAGGTTTTGCAAAACAAATTTTTACAGATGGTCAATTACTCAATTATAAGGAAAAAAGCTCAAATTTGTAATCGGACTTTGAGATTTGATATCTACGTCACCATTTACCTGGCAAGATTTTCAAGTTCATCTTTCACTACTTTATCGAACAAGCCCATCAAAAGATCAACTTCCGCCTATAACATAAACAACACAAAAATCAAACACAAATCAATAACTGAGCCCTTAGAAGAAGAAAAAAAGGGGAAGTTATAGATTTTACTTCAGGACGGAACCAATTTTCAGAGGAAAAAGCAAATAGAGTAAGAGCCCTAATTCCCCAATTGTAGCTGAGTTTAACAAAGTTCCTAAGAGCTCGAATACCGGCTACGTAACCTAACGCAATCGGTAATCCTCTCTTCTTTGCCCACCTTCTATTCCCATCCAATATCACTGCAATATGTTTCGGCATCAATTCTCTCCTCAATTCTGGAGGCAACGAAACTTCCTCCGCCGAAGAATTAATTGAACTCTTGGCTGCTTCGATGTTGCTAGTGGCGTTGTTTTGAGCATAGACAAATGGATGAATTGACTGTCTTTTTGTTAAATTGGGGATAATTTGAGGGTTCGTTGATTTAGATTGGAAGCAAAATCTACTGGGAGAAAGGAAGATTTGTTGGAGCTGAAGTGAAAACGCCATGTTTATGAAGGCAACAAAAAAACTCTACCTCGCCAATTTATTGATTTGGAGGGAGAATCATGGTATTGGTATATATCATATTATATAGAAAATTTTAATATTGTGGTTTTCGTATTATAATATTTGGTTGGTATATTATATATGTTTTATTTTATTTTGATATTCGGGGTATGGTATTTGTATTTTAAAATAACATACTGAATATTATACCGAATTATATAGTTTCATATTAGTATAAACTAAATGTTTACAAGCTAAAACTTTGATTACTCTATTTTAATTGAAAATGTAATTGATTAACAAAAAAAGTTGTTTGTACTTTATTTTGAATATATATTTCTACATGGGTAATGTGTTAGTATGATATAATTGAGAGTTTTTCTAATTGTCGAAGTCATAATACTTTATTATATGAGTATATATTAGTTGAAGTTGAACAAACTATGATTACCGATTGACCATACCATAGTATATCGAAACCGAACTTCAAAATACTAAACCATACCAAATTAAATTGATATGATAATGGTATAATGTTTCAAAAACCAAATATCATTACGATTTCACAACTTGCAATACCATACCACATCATATCATGTCCACCTCTAAGAGAGAACATTAATCAATTGAATTATTAAAATTTATTTCGTTTATGTAACTCAGACCTGGAGAAGGTAAGAGAAATAGGTGAGGTGATTTTTTAAAGTCACGTAATATTTTTTTAAATTAAAAAAAATTGTAATTTTTTAAAGTCACCTAATATTACTATTTATCCTTTTATGCCACTCAATTTTGGTAAATATTGACAAAGCACCACGCGCAACGTGTATGCTTTAGAAACTAGTTCATAGATAAAAGCAAATCCGAAGGTGCTTGAAAAACAAGGTTATCGTTATTGCTTATCAGGTATTGATCGTTATCGATTCGATTATCAATTTAATTATTAAGATTTAATTAAAATATATTTTCTCTGTCTCACTTTATGTGAGGTAGTTCCAAAGGCGTATTCAGGATTTCGACTAGATGGGTGCACGATTACGAAAAAATGTATCTTAAATATAAATTTGATCGATTTGACTTTTTGGTTCTTAATATGAACCATTAAATTTTAAAACTTATAGGTCCAAAATATATAATACTACCAATTTTAAATTTCAATATACACATTTGATTTAATTTTATAAAAAATTTATAGTGCTAAATTTTTTAGGAATTTTCAATGTAATTACACACTTGAAAATTTTGAAAGAATAAAGGGAAAAAAAGCAAAATTAGTTGAAACGTCAAAAGTGCAACTGATAACCACTTGGAGAGGTGTTACTTAAAAAGACAAGATAGACATAAGATTTAAATTTATATTCTCACTTAGATAGGTGCATCCAATCATCATCGTATTATTATATGATATTTTGAACATGGGTTCACACATCTATATTTAAATATTTTTTAAAATATGACACTACTATATATGATCTAGAGAGGCGAGCATGAGTTCACGTGAACCCACGGCACCCCCTCTAGATACGCCTCTGGGTAGTTCGACTCGGAGTTGAAGAAAGTAATAAAGACTTTTAAAACTTGTGGTCTAAAAGAAATTATAGAAATGTGTGTGATTATAAATCATTTCATTAAGGATAAAATTGACATTTAAAAATTAAATTGTTACTTAATATAGAAATGTATTATTCTTTTTGGAATTGACTAAAAAGGAAAGTAAGTTACTTTAAATTGGGACAAAGAAACCTTAGAAAAAAGATGACAAACCAAATTAAACATAACATTAGTTGATAGATTGCATCTTGCTCAAAAACAAACACTTACATATTCTAGAATAACCAAAAGCTCCAGAAAGACAGAAATTAAAGTATGAAACTATATCCCAAGTCAAAGACTTATGTACCAAATGCATAAATATAATTTATTTATTTATTGTCAGGCTATCGGTTAACTCATTAAGAAAAGGAAAAATCTCAAATTGTTAAGAATTGATAGCCCAATAATAAAAGAAAATCAAAATCGTTATCAAAACCACTAAATTAATAACTTATTATCGATAAATCAATAACTATTTTTTTAAAATTTGAATTATTAATTCTGTTTCGAGTTTGAACAACCCTAATCCAAACCGACACAAAATTTGAAAGTCAAACAAGTGCAATGGAATTATCTGTTCAGTACTTTTCAGAACAATAGGAAATAATCACTTTCAACCAAGTTGTTGTTGCTGTTGCAAGAAGAAAACCTCGAATTTCTACGCAACGTACGTGTGGCTACTAAAACAATAGAAGTATAAAACCAAAAAAAAAGTCCAAATTATACAATTTGAATTCTACAAGCAATTTAGGGTGTTCACACAGTCGAAAAGTGACTAAATCGACAAAAAAATCTTTACTAGTTCAATTTGATTTGATTTTTATTTTTAATTTTAAAAATTGATAAAATTTGTGTTTAATATTAAGCAAAAAAAAATAATCAAATCATATATATGTAGAAACTCGCAACTAATAGAAGACTTTCAAGAAACTTTGATTAATGTTGATGAATACATGTCAGATAATGAAAGCATATATTCAATAGTAAGTGTAGAAATAGAAGAAACAACAATGTCTGATGAGTCAGATTCAGCTAATGAAGAACTAATAAATGAAATAGGGTTAGAATTAAAAAATATAGACTTAGAAGAATTACAAATAAGTACAATGATGAATATTTCACAAGAATGTACTCATGAGTTTGAAAGAAATAAAGGAATAGATAGTAATCAATGCATTCTATATAGATGGTATCCAAGCAGAGAAAAAAGGGTAAAATATAAGTTTTGCTATGCTGAAGGATGCATCACATGCATAGAAAATCTATTAAAAATAAAAGTAAAAGAAGGACGTGAAAACAAAGATATAAGTAATGATACAATAAACCTACGAATAATAACATTAGAAAGTAGGATAAATGAACTAGAACAAAAGGTAATGCTGTTAGAAAAAGGAAAACAGAAACTTGAAGAAAATAGGACGGAATCAGTACAAAGAACAGAAGAATGGGGGATGTGCAAAACATCTGCCCAAGAAGCAGAATTAATGAATGTAGAAAATATGGTAAATCATTACGAGAATTTAATATGTAATGAAGATAAAAAATTCACTACTATTAAAGTATTAGCTAGACTCAGAATACAAGATATTGAGTTAGAAATCTTAGCATTAGTAGATACAGGATGTACAGGTAGTATAATAAACAAAAAGATTTTACCACAAAAATTAATAAGAACCTTAGATAAGCCAATTGCAGCAATGCAAATGGATGGAACATATAATACATACCAACATTATATAGGAAAGACTCAGGTAAGTTTTATCAATACATGTAATGAATTCTATAAACCAATGTACACACTTGATAGGATATGGGTAAGAGATCTTAACATAAATGTAGATTTTGTATTAGGATTAAAATTTATGATACAAAACAACGGAGGAACATTAATTACAAGAGATGAGGTAATATTCTTTAAACATTTAACTTATACACCAGTACAAACTATTAAATTTGAAACAAAAGGAAGACAAGGTGGTATATATCCAAGCACTTCTGAAACTGATAGTTTACAGACATGTTGTAAAGACTGCAAAAATAAAAGACAATGTTGTAAAGAATTTATATATATATATAACTTTCACATATAGCAAACATAAAAATCATATTTGTATGTTATAGCTATAGTTTGCATAATTGCGCTTCATAGCAAATTTTATATATGTTATGAAGCTTTTGATTTGAATAATTCGATATATACATTCAATTTAATACAAATTGTTCAGTTTTGTATAAATTTATTTATACATTGTAATTTGTATAATAAAATTTGTATTTGTATAATTATAAGTGTATAAGACGAAAATATATGTATTTGTATTTGTATATACACTTTTCTCTCGCTTTATACAAACACAAACGTATTTTATATATTTTATACCGAAATGTATAAAATAACTAACTGTATACCGAAAATGGCTAATTGTATACCAAATCAGATGGCAAAAAAATGAGATGTTTGCTGCGAATCACAAATAAAATAAACTATGGCTATAGCATTTAATTTGAATTAATAGTTTGCTATTTCGGAATGGAAAAATCACCTCACATATATATTTAAGGGATAATATTACAAGTTTTAAATCTACTTTCAAAATATTACTACTTATAACATTTTAATTTCAAGTTATAACAGATCATTTTTTATTTAAAATCAATTAAACTCCACTTTATTAAATAATTAGTCTAATATAATTATATTTTAATTAATAGGTGATATAAATATAAATAAATACAATTAATAAGAGAGAATTAATGATTATCTATTACCTTTTTTTAGGAATTTTGTTACCTTTCACACATAATATTACATTAATTCTAGGTTTTTTTTTTACTGTCACAAGTCATCCCCATCACCACGTTTCTCTCTTTCTCACACACCAAAACAACACCCCACCACCCCCACGTTCAAAGGTAAAAGATTCTCTCTCACATCTTCATTCTTCTTCTTAGAAATAGTAAATCGATCATCTCTCTCACCTTAATCAGTTTTCTTCGTTGTATACTCAAAAGAAAGGCCAATCTTTTTCACAATACTAAGAATCAAGATTTTAGGCTTTTCAAAAAAAGATGAGCATACACTTAGAAAGAGCTTAGATTCGTAGAAGCGAGTTCTAATGTTGAAATTGAGGCTCCATCTTTTAACATCTTGACTCAAACGTCTTCGACCAACAAAAATGCAAATCCGGCGAACAAGATTGTTACCCCTCACAAGAAGAAACAAAGCGCAGTAAAGGAGAAGAAAAAAGAAGCAAAGAAAATTGCAACTCCTCAAAATCGAAAGGGACAAAAGAGAAAAGGGAAAATGATGGACCGCACTTAACAAAAGAACATGCTCTGGATACTACCGATTATCCTGCACCAAGATCAAGGAGATCAATTGTTATACAAATGATCGACTTAGACTTTCATTCCACGTTTATATTTTAGGATGTTGTTTATTTATTTATTTTCAGTTTTTGACAACAATATATTCTATTCATAAATGCATAGTATTAAACAAAATTTATTAATTTCGTTCATGATTTTTGAAAATCAAAAGTATATTTTATATTGAGTATAAAAACATATATTGTTATACTTAATTTTTTCACATGGATACCAATTTCATATGGTGTTAGCATTAATTTTTCAACAAGTCGGATACAAATAGGAAAATGATGGACCGCGCATAGCAAAAGAACATGCTCTGGATACCAAGTGTATACAAATTGGATACAACATTAACTTGTTTTATGTTATCTAGTTTGGTTGAAATATCAATTACATTTTTTTTCGTTTTCTAGTGGGATATCTGTTGGATACCAAATGGATACCAATTGAATACAACATTAACTTGCTTTAGGTTGTCTAATTTGGTTGAAATCTCAATTACATGTTCGTTTTTCAATTTTTCCAATAGGATATCACTTGGATACCAAATGTATACCAATTGGATACAACATTAACTTATTTTAGGTTGACTAATGCAGTTGAAATCTCAATTACATGTTGGTTTTTCAATTTTCAATGGGATATCAGTTGGATACGAAATGTATACCAATTGGATACAAAGTTAACTTGTTTTAGGCTAACTAATTCATTTGAGATCTCAATTACATGTTTTTTTTTTTCAATTTTTCCAATGAGATTAGTTCGATACCAAATGTACACCGATTGGGTACAAATTAACTAGTTTTAGGCTGATTAATTTAGTTGAAATCTCAATTACATATTTTTTGTTCAATTTTTTCAATTGGATATCAGTTAGATACCAAACGTATACCAATTTGGTATAACATTTACTAGTTTTAGGTTGTCTAATTCGGTTGAAATCTCAATTACTTGCCTTTTTTCAAATTTTCCAATGGAATACCAGTTTAATACCAAAATTGGATGCAACATTAACTAGTTTTCTATTAGCTATTTCAGTTGAAATCTCAATTACATGTTGTTTTTTCAATTTTACCACTGGGACATCAGTTGGATAC
>JAJOOH010035401.1:0-10725 GCA_029582605.1 Solanum gracilifrons | reverse complement strand
TTTCAAGACCTTAGACATCTAATCCTTGGAAATTCGTGGATCTTTCCTTCGAATCTCCCATATCTTTAGTTAGTTTTGTTGTTTCTTTTCTTGTGCTTTCGCATTCTAATATTCAATTCTCTATTTGTGATCTCCTTTTAACCTTGCTGTTATCAGTAGTGCCTAAACATCCTATTCATTAGGTCCATAAATGTCGTCGGGGCATTAGTTATGCCAAATGACATCACAAGGAATTCATAGTGCCCATACCTAGTTCAGAAAGTCTTCTTGGGTATATCGTCCCGTCTCACCCTAAGTTGGTGATAGCCTGAACGAAGGTCAATTTTCGAAAAGTAACTAGCCCTTTGGAGTTGATCAAACAAGTCATCGATTCTCGGAAGGGGATATTTATTCTTTATGGCTCTTTGTTCAATTGGTGGTAGTCGATGCACATTCTAAGAGACCCATCCTTCTTTCTAACAAACAATATTGGAGCACCCCATGGAGAGATACTCTGACTAATTAAGCCCTTATCTAGCAAATCCTTCAATTGCTCTTCTATAAGGAGAAATGGAGATAGGTTGCGTATCCGGCAAAAGATCAATGCCAAAATCTATTTCCCACTCGGGAGAAATGCCGGACAAGTCATTGGGAAAGACTTCCAAAAATTCATTCACCACGGGGACCGACTCTAAAGAAGGGGTTTCGGACTCAAAATCCCTCACCCTAACAAGATGGTAAATGTACCCTTTTGAGATCATTTTTCTAGCTTTGAGACAAGAAACACATTGACCTCTAGGGATAGAATTCCCCCATTTCCACTCTAAAATTGGCTCATTTGGAAATTGGAATTTGACAACCCGAGTCCTACAATCTATAGAGGCATAGCATGCATGCAACTAATCCATACCCAAAATCACATCCAAATCTAACATGTCTAACTCCACTAAATCCACCAAAGTGACTATATGAAACAAAGAAATAAGACAACTTCTATAGACTTTCTTAGCCACTGCGGACTCACCAACTGGGGTAGAGACCAAAAACGTCTCTAATAACAATTTAGGGAGTATTTCAAATTTCATAGCCATAAAAGGTGTCGCAAAGGACAAAGTGGCACCGGGGTCTAACAAAGTATATGCATCAATAGAAAAGACTTGTAACATACCGGTCACCACATCCGGTGAGCTCTCTTGGTCTTCTCGGGATCGAAGAGAATAAAAACGGTTTTGCTTTTGAGCATTGGAGTTTGAACCGCTTGGAGGAGTTTTCTTATCTTCTCTTCCCTTGGTCGTAAGTGTTGAGCAATTCATCAATTGATGGCCACTCTTACCATAACCATAACAAACACTCAAACCGGCTAAACATTTGCCATCATGTTTCTTACAACATTTGGCACAAATAGGCTTTGCCATAGGAGTTCCCTTGTCATACCCTTCTTGAGGCTTAGGGTTAGGCACCCTATCCTTGTTGACCATTGGGGAAGCACTAGAGGAACCTTGGTTGGAAAATCTTGGTTTGAACCTTTGCCGACCTTGCCCATCGGACTTAGCATTGGAGAAGTTTCAATCACCAGTCCTAGCCCTCTTCACCTCCCTATTTATTTTCTTGAGATTTTGCTCCTCAATTTGTTCGGCATGGACCATAAGACTTGAAATATTCATACTTGGGATAAGCATTGTCGAACGACATTCATTCACTACCAATTCAGATACTCTCATCACAAACTTATTCATTCTAGCTCTTGAGTCCACCACCATGGTTGGAGCATACTTGGATAGTTGGGTGAACTTAAGAGAATACTCTTTCACACTCATCCCCCCTTGTCGAAGGTTTATGAACTCTTGCATTTTTTGCTCCCTCAACTCAAGGGGAAAGAACCTATCAAGAAATTCTTCCTTGAACACCTCCCAATCTATGGGACCCGCTCATATTGGCCTCTCACCCTTCCATTGTTCATACCAAATTGGAGCTACATCTTTTAGTTGGTAGGCGGCTAGCTCCGCAATGCAAGTATCTTGCAAACCTCATCAACAAACCTTTGGGGATCCTCTTCCACCTTGGATCCAAGAAACTCGGGGGGATTCATCCTAGCAAAATCCCTTAATCTCGAAGCCATAAAATTCATAATAGTGTTCACTCGAGGCCCAACATCCCTATTGGCTTGAGCCGTTATAACTTGGGCATGAGTTGTCACCACTTGAGCTTGAACTGTCATGGCTTGGGTCAATGTTAGCAAAGCTGACCTAATCTCCACATCCGTCATAACCGGAGCAACATTTGGAGCTTGATTGACTTAAGGAGCTTGATTACCTTAAAGAGCTTCCTCATTCACATTGTCACCCTCCGCTCTTTTTATGTTTGCCCTTCGTGTATTCTTTTCCTGAAGACACAAGAGAAGGGTTAGGAAAGCGACTTTTATAGAGTTAGACTCTAACGCACGACTCAAGAATAATGAAAGAAGTGAAATTTCCTAAGAATCTTATAGCCTCTCACTCATAAATGTGGCGCGCTTCACACTATGAGCAAGACTCTAGTAGACGTGGCTTATGAGACATCATCCTAGAATCATTCTAAACCTTTTGCTCTGATTACCAAGTTCGTCACGACCCAAGGGTACCCCCTAGACGTAACAAGGCACGCAATGCCCCTAAAGGCACCAAGTAAGCCACTTAACATCATCATCACATAAGTAAAGAACAATAAAGACTAAAAAGACATTTTTCACAAGTCTTAAGAAGTTTTCATAATAGTAAAGCGGAAGTCTAGACATATTCTGATGTAGCCATCTATTACAATCGAAGTCTCAAAAAAATAGGGTCACATCCCTTACAATAGAAATCTGAACTGTTTAGTATAATAAAAGAAATGAGACAAGAATATACTACTTGTCCTCGGATCCATGAGGACGTACCACAAGCTTTGGAGAATAGTCAATCCAAGCTTCGAACTAGAAGGAATCACCTCAAACACCGAAACCTACACTTTGTAGAAAAATATAGAGGAAATATGGGTTAGTACAAAAATGCACCAAGTATAATAGCCATGCACGAAACCATGAAAATATGCTTAAAAGGGATAATTTAGTTGAAGAGCATGCACTTTATCAAGTTTGAGAATCATCATGAAAAGTAGAGTGAAGACATAATTTGTGAGCATATTCAATAAATAAGTCATTGCATCATAATAGAAACCCACCATGAATACCCTCAAAGTCTACTTGTGCCATGCATAAGTAAGATCCCATAATCCTCCCTATGCTAAGTAAAACCCCTTGAGCAACCATAGTTATTAATTCCTCTTTTAATTACATTGGGAATAAGCCTTAACCGACATAAATTATGTGAGCTTAACATGGAATCCGGTGTCATGCCCCACACCGAAAAGAGGTGTCCTACTTGCCTAAGGTAGAACTAAATGTATTAGCTTTTAGGTGGATCCACTAGCTAAAGACCTATGAGGGCACATATGGAGAATGTTACTACAAACTCAACCTTACTTAGCGAGGGAGCTTCCATCTCATGAGATTAACTTTAGAAACCTGGACTTTCTTAACGGGGGAGCCTTTATCTCATATTCAATATCCACTCGGTGCTAAGCATTACTTCTCACAATTACATGTTTAGTCTTGAATTAAATTTACAAGCATGAAGGAGTGTCTAAACCCTCCACCGACACAATTCATAAAATAGCTCATAGATTCAATAGGTGAGAATGGACTTTCAACCTTAGAATCGTCATATAGTGAGAAGAACTTTCACATCATGATTATTATATGTTTATGAGAATGAACTTTCAATTAACACAATAACTAGATTATAATCATCTTCATAAAGCATGCATACATGAAGCCCACAATTGGCATAATTCTCATGGTTTACCCTTCTTGCATCAAGGAGCACATTCTTGTAATCAATCTAGGGTTACTACATTCAACATGGATAATAATATGATCAAAATAACTAAATTACAACAAATATGATTCCATACAATTGATCTTACTACAATTCACCCCCATCACAAAGTCATAAATTAGGGTTATGGAGATTTCATGGATTCATGGGAGACTTTATCATAAAACCAACATAAAACAACAATTCAATCATATTCTATGTTAAATAAATCATTGAAAACGTTTTTAGAAAGAATTTATGACTTGGAATGAAAACCTTCGGTTTTGGAGAATTGTCTACTTTAAAATTGGAAGTTTAAGGACTCCGTAGAAGAAAGCATTCCATGAGTAAAAGACTACCATACCTTAGGTGTAGAAATCCAACAAATTCGTGTGAGAAAGCCCCCTTCTTGAAGCCCTAACTTGATCTTCTTCTTCTTTTTCTTCTTCTTCTTCTTCAATGGAGTTTTTAGAGAGAAGATTTTGGAGAGGTTTGATTTTGATTTGGGTAGTTGAGCTTTTTATGAAGTGTTTGTAGGTAGTTAATGACTTAAAAGTCTTATATATGTCTATTAAAATCCATATAAAACAACCCTACATTTAATAAACTAAATTAGGAATTTACTAAAAGACCCTCCTTAGGAAGAAACTAGGCAGCTTACAGGTGCCACCCACGAACCGAGGACCTACGGTCTGTGAATAGACCTACTGGCCGTTCTGCAGGTCCATGGTCTGGGGCCTGATATTTGGGGCTTGACCCACGATCTCCACCTACGGGGCGTGGGTGGACCTACGGGGCGTAAGTAGCCCTCGTGGGTCACTGCCCAGACAGCCTTCTAGGCCTTTTCCTCAAGGACCCATGGTTGGTCCTTGGGGTTTAGGCATTGGCATTTTAAATCCAAAACATGAATTTTTAAGGTATGGGGAGGTATTCTAGACTTTAACCCTAACGTCAAGCTTTAGCTAAGTCTATTAGTTTTGTTTTAGACTCTAGTTTAGTTTAAAAATTTTCAAAATGTTACAGTGGTACCTGTTCCAAGTTACCGTGTCGCACTGTGACACCCATTCCAATATTTATGCCAGTACGTGGCAACCAATCCCACCGATCCCAGTTAGTATGTCAGGATGCAACACTCGATCCATTCAACAAGCTACAATCACAATCATAAAGTACATTCTCATAATCATACAATCAAGTCTTGATTCATGACATTCAATTATCTGTCTATCCTCATTTACGATTAGTGTGATCGATAATGTAACATTCGCATACATACATGTATCATAATGAAGCAATAACAAACATATATCACACAACATGAAATCACAACCATCACCTACCTCGAAACAAGCTTGAATCCCGTAAGAAACTTGATTCTTCCCTTTACGGATTCGTTCCGCTTGTTCTTGGTCTACAAATAATTAATATAACATGGAAATGAATAAACAATATCTAATTACCCGAATTAAAGTCAACACTATCAACCCTAGATCAAACCCATGATCCCAATACCCAAATTAGGGCTTTTCCCACCATCCAAACAGTTCCAAAACCCTTTCCCAACAATAATTACCCACGAAACTAAGTTCTACGGATCGAAAAATGGATTCGGAGAGCAAAAACCTTACCTTTAGCCTCAAGAATGGTGGAAAATTGTCAAGAAAACACTTGAGGTCGTTCCTTATCTCTCAAAGTCAAAAATTTCTGAATAAGACGTTTTAGGGGTTTATTTTTTACTTAGCTCACGACTATCCCGCCATGGCGGGCTTTATCCCTCTACAGCGGCCCCACCCTGGCGGGAATAATTCTGCCACAGCGGCTTGCACGGAACCATTGAATCGAATTAAGAGTTCCAAACCACCATTTCACAACACAGCTTCAACCCATGACACTCAGAAACTACCCGTTCACTCTAAGATCAGTTTCGATAGTTCTACTGACCTGAATTCAATTCCGTAGAGTCGTACCTATTCCTTAATATCTTGGTTATCTAATCATGTGATCAAAATCATAATTATATCACCCTATTGTTACCAGATTTCCCTAGACTTTACTGACTTCTATTTCGTTCAATTCTGGACTAGGTTGGGAAATTCCAAGTTACTACGAAAAACAATTTCGGCCCAAATTTTTTCCCTATTTGCTTTTCTATAATGACGAGAATGGGTCGTTACAGGAAAAAACCCTTAAACCCCTACACTTAATGGTCCATTCACGAACCACGGACCCCAACCGACAGACTGTCGATTGACCTACGGTCCGTCTTAGTTGGTCGTGTTTTCTTGTCTGAGACTTTAGCCAATCGACAGAGCCCTGGACTACGGGGCGTGGACTGACCTACGGCTTGTAGGTCCCTTCCGTGGTCCATGCTTGGACCTTTCCCAAGTGACCCACCGACGGTCCCAGTCGATGGGCCGTGGTCTGACCCACGGTCTGTCTCGGTAAACCGTGGTTGGTCATTAAGACCTTGATTTTGGGGTCCCAGATCTATGGCTAAGTGTCAACCCATAGACCACATCTACAGTCTGTGGTTAAATCCGCAGGCCGTGGTTGGCCTCCGTGGCTGGCACCTGCAACTTCCCACAGTCTGGTTTATTTCCCTCTTTCAAATACAGGGTGCTACACTACGATCGCTCACTCTTTTAATTGAGTTTGGATAGTGATTTGAGTGTTATCAGCAAGTTCAGTTCAGTTCTAAAACTATTTTGAGCAAGGACTCAAAGAAAAAGATTATAAGTTCTCCCATAAAGTGAGACACTTTTTCTTAAAGTGAGACAATTTTAAAATTATTGAACACTAGTGTATAATTTGAGAGTAATGTTGAGCACCCGAGTTGTGTAAGGGTTCAAATAATCCAAACGCTAGAGTAACACCACCAACATATGATAGGATCGTGTTGTTGATTTAGGCGAATCCTCAAAAAATATCTAGTAAAGGCTCAAATATTTGAAATTTAAATTAGCATAAGTTCGTCCTTTACCCTAGCAAGATACATGATGACTTTGACAACATAAGCAAAATATATATCATTATAAGGCTCACGTGATGGTAATTTTTTAAATGTATCAAGGAAATTTTTGTCATTTCAGTTCATATCCTTGCTTCATATTACTCCACTTGTTAGTCTAGCCACCACCGTTTCATTATGTGTGGGCTCTCATCTATGCATTGAAGAAGAGGAAGACAAAAGATGCTGCCCAGCATCTTCTCTGAATATAGCTTCAATTTTCAGGTAATTTGATGGGTCTCTTTTCAATTTTTGGCTTCGATTTCTGAATTTGCCATCTTCATTTGCTTTCTCCTTGATTATGTTTTGGTTTCAATTTTTCTTCTGATTATTTTAGATTTAGTTTTATATATATGGGTTGATGAAGTCTGAATGTCACTTGAATTGAAATTAGGGCAACAATGACAATATGAATATTGACAGAACCACGAAAAAGTAAATAAATTGATGTGTCTTATCCGGTGTTTGTAATTTCCTAAGAAAGATTTGGGAAGAAACTTCAAAAATTGAGCATGAGCCCTAAACATAACATAAAGATAGTTGTAACCTTGCCTAAGAAGATCACTGAACAACAAATTAGCTTATTGCTTCTACTGAAAAGGTTGGGTTGGGATTCCAGTTGGTATTTATAAGAATTTAGGACCCTTATGTGGGTAGATGTTGACATAAACCTACTGCACCAATATTCTCCGCATGGTTTAATTAGATAATTACTTTCTTAGGAGTTAGGACCTGGGCAGTTGATTCAAATTGGAAAATTACTTGTGAAGAAACATCTTTCTACCTTAATGTAATCTTAGAAATTATCCATTGTAGTAGATTTTCATCTATTGGCGCTTCATTCATATACACCTTTAAAGTTTATGGTATGTGAAAAACCATATACACAAAATACCATTACACCATCCATCCCCCTCCTCATTTCCACACTGTTAACCCAACATACTTCCATTTTTGGTACATAATATACTTCAACTACATGTATATACTCTATAGATACATATATATCTCACCCCAACACAAACCCAAAAAGGGAAAACAAACAAACAAACATACCTCAAGCAAACCTCATCCTCAAGAATTGCAGGCAATATAAACAGAACGTTCGAGAAACATTAAAAAGATTTCCCTTTTTAGGGGTGTATTAGTTAATTAACTAATTACCATCATAATTACCAAGATTAAGCTCAACCTAAAAGCTAAAAATGAAAATGACACGGACTTTCGGTCTGATACAATAGCTTAATCCATTTATTCATCCAAAGCCACATAAAGCAAACCAATCATCCAAAAACATAAAGAATCAAGAATCAAACCTGCAAAACAAGGGTAGAGACATCACTATATATATATATAGTTGCACCTGTTATAGGTTGAAGAGGTTATTATGCCACCTTTTACGTTTTGCAAATCTTTGTATAAAATTACTGTGTGAAATCTATTTTTGATTCTATTGTATTCTCCATCTTTTTTTTTATTTTCTTTTGATGCTTTCTTCTTACGAAATTGTTTATAGTTAGTGGCTTTATAGCAGCGTAATCACTTCTCCAATCTCTCAATATGTTCTTTTCTCCAAAATATACTCCCACTGATCTTCATCACTTCCATATTCAAGAGGAGACAACACACTGATTTCCTCAACATTTAATCATCTCAAGCTTCTCCAACTATCAATTTTCATCTCTTTCACATGCTTCCACCGATTTTCATCTTCAATTTCTCCAAATACTGTTGCAATTTTAAGGCAATCTTTTGTCCTCTCAAAATAGTTGTTGTATTCTTGAACTATTTTTTGTAGAGGGTTGTATTTTACACATGGTAAGACAACTCATTAGTAAGTTCATAAGAGCTTTTACACTTTGTTAATTGTTAATAAGAGACTTGGAGTGTTAATCTTGACAAGTTTTTATAGTTCATTTTACTAGCTGGCGTTTATGCATATTCCTAAATAGTAAGTCTATTTTCAATTTTAATGTATTTTAGGGTAGAAACATTCACAAGCTATTGATCTATACACACAAGTGGCTGAATTGGACAGTGAGAATATTATATACTGGCTAATTGTGACTTTCTCACACCAAATTGGAGGAATATAGCAGCACAAAATAGGACGAAGCAAATAGCAATTGAAATTGTCTCTACATATTCATAAGTTAGTTTCAAATTGTGAAAATATTGACAAAGACGTGTGCTTTCATTTCTATTTTAAGTGCTTATGCTACTGTGTGCTTAATCGTTTACAATTTAGAAGTCAAATACACACTCAACGATTTTCAACTGGTTGGTATTATTTTTTGTGACTTTAGCAATATCAACTGCATATTGCTTGTTTATTCTCAAATTATTCTTATGTTTTATTTTCAAAAATAATTGAGAAAGGGGATATATACAGCGTGACGCCAATAAAAAATGGACGGATATGAATATAAACTTGAACCACTAGACCATGGACTTTACAATGTAATTAATCCAATTCATAATTATTGAATCCTACAGGCTGCAATAGTATCATCATAGAATGAGAAGGAGGTGCGACACTACTTATAGCACTTGCACCCTGCTTGGTTGTTGCTCTTTTTAAGCTTTCCACAAATTGTGAGGGCTTAATTAATTTATTTTAGTTTCTACTGTTGAACTATCTCATCTTCCTCAAATTGTAATTGAATTGGATCCTTATATATCTTAAATTCATGTGTAACTTATATATATTTATTGTGTCTCAGAACGAATTGTAAATTTTGAATACAATTTTGGAAGCTAAAAAGCTTATCCTGACTCTGCATCTACTATTTTGCCTTTTGCAATATCAACTTTTGTAAATATGTAAATACATGCATAGACAGTGCAATTATAAACTTAATGTATATAGAATGTGCAGTATTTTACTATGAAATGTTCTTCAACCACTACTTTGTGCTGATTTTTCATTGCGTTACAAGTATTCCCAACTATTGTCGTGTCATATATATTGGGTCCGTGCGCACACGGGCAATCTTTATCTAGTGTGTATATATATATTAGCCAATAGTTTCATTCAATTATTTTACATATCGTATATTTCATGTACTAATGTCATTCGACGTTGCATTATTTTATGATGCAGATTCAGGTATTTAGAACTACAACAAATGTATCACTAAATTATTTTCATTCAACTTTGATGAGACCTTCTTACTTTCGGAGGGCTTCAATTTGTCTAGAGTATTAATAATTATTAGATGATGTTAATAGAGTATTCAGATAGCCTGGAGTCTTGTCTCAGTAATCTATCTTCAGTATATTTGAGGCTTCATAGATGAGTTAGTTGAATTATAGATTTCACCATTGCTTTACAAATATATGCATGTTGTACAAATTTCAATTTCTTAACTATAAAGTTGTTGAGTTTGTTTTCTTAATCATCTTTTAAAAACATCGATATCTATGTTATAACCTTTAGTATAGTAGTAAGCCAAACAAAGAGTTCAGTTAGGACCAACAATGGTTCTGAGTGTTGGTTCGCCTAGAGTGTAGGTTCAGGGCGTGACTTTAATGATATATAGACTTTGTTATACATCTTAATCATTGAAACCTATTGAGACTCATTAAGTGGTTGTAAATTAAGAAAAATAAACACACTTGATAATTAATAGCTAAATGATCACAATTTAGATCATGAAAATAAATAGACTCCATGACTGAAATCTGAATGATTAAGTTTAAGACATTCATTAAAGGTAAACAAATGATACCTAAATACTAATAAACTCATTTGTAATGACTCCTTGAGTCAATCCCCTTAGGTACTTGTCATGAATGTGCTATTTTTTGGACATTTGGAAATCGATGTATTTTGAATATTAATAT
>JAJOOH010035400.1:0-11381 GCA_029582605.1 Solanum gracilifrons | reverse complement strand
GAGTATTTAAGTCATTTATAGTATAGTAATTAATATATAATATGTAGTATTTAAGTGGAAGGTGGTGGGGCCCACTTAAATAGTTTGATAAATATATTGGATATTAGTAGTGATTTATAGTATAGTAATTAATAATATATAATATATAGTATTTAAGTGGAAGGTGGTGGGGCTCACTTATATATTTTATATAGTAAGTATTGGACATTTGTAATGATTTTATTGGAACAATGGTAGTAAATCCTAGACTCTTCTAATATATAGTAACATATATGACCCTTAACTTTAACTTCATTTAAATGTCGTTCAATTTTGAGGATATATAAGTAAATATTTAAATTTATATAAAAAATAAATAAATAAACATATTAATCCACATGATAATTTTGTGCCTTATGTGCGTCTTACATATATTCTAACATGTAGAATACGTGTGCCTATTTATTAAGTTTTATACAAATTTAAATGTGTACGGTATACATCGAAAGTTAAAAGGTGACAGTTAAGAATCACCTTGATGTATTACGCCAGAGTTGAACTATCCACCAGATTGCCAGAAGGGTGTCGGAAATGCTGAGTTACAGTTCTGCCGGCGTTCACATATTTGGTCTCCGGGGAATTGGGTAAGAGTATTACGAGGTGGAAATCGAACCCTAAAGTTGAAATTTCTGTAGCCACAAGTGAAATTAGTTGTTGATAAAGCTCAAATCAATATTATGGAACACCAATATCCGAATCCCAACAGGTAATTTGATTTCCATTTCAGTCTTAAATACTTTATATTTGTGTTGATGGATGGGTGAATGAATGCAAATATCACCATTATATGTTATTGTTGTCCAATTTCATTTTCTGTGTTTACTTGTAGCTGAAAATTGTCACTTTACAGTTGGACTTCTCGCTAGTATTTAGGGTAATTGGGTTGGGCATAGTGTAGCGTAGTGGTCAATGAAGTCTCATGTTCAAATTCCAACTAAGACAAAAAACACTGGGTTTTCTTTCTATCTGTCCTAGCCTTGGTACCTGTAGCAGGTGGGAGGTGGTGCGAAAGCTGGTCCGGACATCAAGCTCATTAAACAAAAAAGTATTTGGGGAAATTGACTTGCTCTAAGCAGATCTAGTAAATCAAAGTACATTGTTTCCCCATTTATATAACTTTAAACTTCTCAATTTATCCTTAAATAAGAAGTTTGTGTAGTCACGCAAATGGTATGACATGTTTAAAACGACATGTACCAAAAGACTTTCTTTCTTTCTTAAACTGGTAAACTCCATGTTGAGTCAAATTGAGTCACATAAATTGGTATGGAATGGAGAGAGTATATTATAAAAATATTATCGACATTGATTCAGCATGAGATAAGTGGTGCATGTGGACTCATAGCTTATATGTTGGTTCGACTATCTAGACATTTGTATGTTAATGTCAAATATGGTGGAGAAGTTTATGCATTTTTCCAATTTGGAACTTTGTACGCATTAGGTACTTGATCATCTATCTTTAACCTTTAGATTTTAGATACACACAACTCGTAGAGTAATGAGATGTTAATGTCTTGTCATATAGCACAAAATGTGCTAGATTCATATCGTTCTTTTTATGGAGTTCGTTTCAATAATTACACTTACTGCTGACATAGACACAACATTTGCTTTTGGGAAAGATGAGTAACGAATGTGATAGCTGGCCTTTCTGCTTGGTGTGGAGGGACTAGGCATAAGACCGTTGCGAGGAGTTATGCTTTGTGGAAATATAAGTAGACTCAACAGCACATTCTTGGTAATAGCTTATCAGCTATTCAACTTTGCAAGGATTTGACTAATGATATCTATCTTCGAGTGTTCTTTACTATGAAATCTCATTCACAAAAGAGGGGCTTGGAAATGCAGAAGATTAAACAGAATATCAACTTGGGATAAAGAACTAATTTATTAATGCAGAGCTAATGAGTTCTAGCTTGATTGGTTTGATTCCCACCTCTGCTAAACCAAACAATGAAAAACAATCTCATGTTGGTAGCTCATAGGGTGCTCTTTCTGAATGTTTTGGTAACCACACTTTCTCTTGTTTATCTTTATGTAAAAAATTTCTGGAAGAAAGGAAAGGGACACGGAGAGCATAGCGGAGATAACCTTTTTATTTATCCATTGCTTTTTATTATATTCATATGAGCACATTCTTGCCATTTATCATGTGCTAGAATTTCATCATTTTTATTGAAGAGATTACAACTTTTTCAAATGTCTGATTAGATTGTCAAGTTAATATTTACTCTCTCCGTTTAAAAAAGAATGTCTCTTTCCTTTTTTGGAATCTCTTTAATTCTAACTTTTTATAAGAAATGTTTAAGGCCACAAGATTAAATGGTATTTTGGTACATTCTACGTATCTTTAATTTAAGACCATGAGATTTAAAAATCTTCTTTACTTTCTTAAACTCTGTGCCGAGTCAAAATCGGTCAAACAAATTGATACGGAGGGAGTAGCTATTTCTTGTTGGGAGTGAAAAGAGACCTAGATAAAGTTGAACGGATATAAAATATTTATATATTTCTCCTCAACTAAATTGGGATTGAGGCAGTGGAGATAAATGTTGCAATTATTGTTGATTTTTTTTTCTTATTTGTGTGAGCACATTCTTTGTGGCTTTTAATAAAAGGGGCTATAATATTGTATTCAGAAGGCCATTCAATGATTGTTAATTATTGCAGGATTTTTGTTTTCTGTTACAGCAGCTGTCTAATTCATACGTTCACCACTCACAAGCCTGATATGTTGTCATGGAAAGGAACTGCAGATGGCTATCAATTTCTCTCCAGAACATTTCTCCTCATTCTGTCTGGTCGTAGAAAACAATCTGGAAGAGTGCTGCACCAGAAAAGGTAGCTTGCTTCACTTGGCTTAAACTATGCAATATATGAGTACTTTGTGAATGCTAAGAAGAGGATTCCAACTGTCTTTTCATTCATTTGTTGAGAATGCAATTCAATAATAAGAGTGCTCTCTCTCTAGCAACTTAAACTTTTAGATGAGATGGTTACACACTTCAACACTTTATTAGAGCGGCCCATCCCAATTATTGTTTACCGATGTTGGACGCCCATATCAATTGCCCACACTCTAGATGTCTAGACCTAGGCGTGAGGTTCAACACGGTGGAGTGTTGAAGAATCCCACATTGGATGAAAAAGGGATTTGTGGTCTCTTTATATGACATTGGACAATCCTCCCCTCGTGAGCTAGCTTTTTGGCTTGAATTAGGCTCAAGATTCATTTATTTACATGGTATTATAATAAGAGAGGTCCTAGGATTAAATGTCACCGCCATCCATTATCAAAAATTACTTTCACATGCTTAACCCATGAAAAAAGAATTAGGCCCGCACATGAGGGGGCAAGTTGAGAATACAGTTAAATAATAAGAGTGTGCTCTCTCTAACAACTTAAGCTTTTCGATGAGATAGTCACTTACTTCAATAATTTTTAACCTCTCTTCAACAATTTGGGGGTTAAGGTCTGGAATGCCATCCCAGTGGCTATTTGGTTGTCCATCCGTAAGGAAAGGAAAACAAGACATTTAGAGAGCAAACGGGAATATGTTAGTATAATCGATACAAATGTTTTTCTACGCTTTCTTTATGGTGCAATATGGCTTCATTTAATGATGTCGAAGGTTGTATTTGAGCTGAAGGTCTTTCGAAAACAACCTCTCTATATCCACAAGGATAGTGGTAAGGTCTGCATACATTCTACTCTCCCTAGACCTCACTTGTGGGATATCACTGGGTATGTTATTGTTGTAGTTGATAATGATGTCGAAGCCAAGATTGAATTTTTTTAGCTCTTTACTCAATTTGTAATGATGCTAATTGTACATATTTTCCAACACTCACTTGATGCTGGTTATCAATAAGCTTATCCTGCTGATAAAAAAAGAAGAAGGGGCTAAAATAGCTTTTCCTATACATGCGAGTATTTCCTTATGTTCTTGAATCCCTATTAAGATATATCAACTTATATTGATAGTTAATTTGTGGTTATTTAGTATTTGGATGAAATGGATCTGAATAGAATGCGGATATGTAGTGTGCGTATTGCCGACCCCAACTAATTTGGGACTGAAGCGTGGTTGATTTACTGGTTGATGCCTTGATAAAATATTTGTATATAAGGAAACACAAGTTTTTGCTAATACAGGCATTCTGAATTACCCAAAGGTTTTTGCCAATCGGATTCCTCGCCCTAAAAGAATATTTTTAGTTTTTTACTAATGAAAAAAAGATTATTATTAGTTTTGTCGTGTTCAAAAGAGTAGTGTGGAGTAGCTAGTGTATCTTTCTAAAGCCTATATTCAATATTCTTGTTGCGTGTGGAAATTTTCATGGTAGTTTTTTTTTTGTATAGATGCAATGCCGACATGTGCTGATCTAATGATGATAAGGTTCATGCAAAAGATACCTTAAGGCAGAGAATCAGACAAACAGAACACTGTACCAACACCGACAACATTGATATATAAAGTTCGGATTCCTTGATGCTGTTCTTCATTGTGGCTTCTGGCATTGGAGATATTCTCTTTTTCTTTTAAGGTTCATTAGATCTCTATTTCCTTTTATTGCTATTCCTATTTCTCAATTTTTTCCTCTTTAAATTTTCCTTACATTTTGGTAAATCATCCTATGTTATGCTTGAATGGTCTTGTGATTTATTATTCTTCTATTTGATTATGTTTGTACTTCATTAGCAAATCATGAGTATACTTGAAAAATTGTTAGTTGCTCGACCCTCATGCAAGGAATTTTTCAAGAAAACATCCTGTATAAGCACGATGTTGACCTGTTTCTGATTAGTTGAGTGTCACCATGCACTAGGCTAAGATGGTGATTGTGGTAGAGGAAGAAGAAATCAGAGATCCACGATACTCAATTTGACTCTTCCGTTGAGTTGTGTTTGTGCTATTGGGATCTCAATTTGTTAAGGTAATGAATTTATTGCACAATGCTTAGAAGTGCAATTCCCACTACACTCTAGCCATCAAGTGAATTCTCTTTTTGTCCAAACTTCCATATTGAAGATTGAAATAGATACGTCTTGAGTCATCTTTATCCTCATCGGTTCAGATTGCAATGCATATGCCTAAGTTCTAAAAGAGATGATTTATCATCTTGAACTATAAGAAGATAGTTCTATGTTGAGATTGACTTTAAAATAATTTGAGGAGAATGAGCGTTTACAGCATTACTCTTAGACTTTGTGCTTGAATATGAAACCATTCTGGTATAATCTGCAATCATTATTATTAGAACAAGGTAGATGAGGCAACCTTATAACAAGGCCCCAAATTGAACTAATTAGCTGTTTTTACACAACGGTGTTCTTCATTTCTGTTTTATTTTATCGTTACTCATTTGCAACTACTTATCTCAACTTTTAAAGATCTGATCTACTTCTTTGTGAAATTCCAACTAAGGCCGGGACTGATCATGCTTGCTTTTGATAAAAGGGTATAGCGGGAAGGAACTTTATAAGGGCTAACAATCTGACAATTTGAATTATGCAGATATTTTCACTGTAAGTGAACGTAAGGGTCTCACAGTACAGCTTTCTGAAGGCTCAACATATCTTGGCCATTATGTCGATCGTGGTAATCATAGTTTTAAAAATTAATTGAATTACTTATTCATCATTCATCTCTTCTAGAAGTTATGATGATGAATATTTAGTAATATTTGTTTTGACTTGTGGTCGTCCTTATCAAGTGCTTCTTTTTAGCTCCTCAGGAGTTTTGAATTTTAAATTAAGTTTGACCATAAAAATTGTGAGTATTTGAATAAAGTAGTTTTTGTGTTAGAAGTGAAAAATGATATTTGAAAATTGGCCAAGTTATGTGTGGCCATGAATATAAATTGAAGTGGTTTTCTGAATTTTTGTGATTAACTTGGAGTGAAAAAAGTGAAAACAACTTTTTGATGTTTTTCAAAATTCCTAAAATTCCAGAATTTTATGGCCAAACTGTTTCCCAGAGTCAAAGTAAAAAAAAAAATCATGGTTAAACGCCCCCTAAGCACTTGCATATTTCCGTGCATTTGCCTTTGTTTCCTTTGAATTAAGCTGTTAAAGATGCAGCCAAGGGCACA
Organism: Solanum gracilifrons; assembly: GCA_029582605.1. NCBI lineage: Eukaryota > Viridiplantae > Streptophyta > Magnoliopsida > Solanales > Solanaceae > Solanum > Solanum gracilifrons. The sequence continues at coordinate 5,243 of JAJOOH010035400.1, read as the reverse complement.
AAATGTTTTCGTATATCCTTAATGGCTGTGCTACTTGCTTGTATTACTCTTTATCTTGCATGTTTTCCGAAATGGTCATTCTTTTCCTGTAAACCAGAGTATTTGTTTTATATACTTGTATAGAGGTCAAGAAATATTTACCAGTATATACTCTAGTCTTGTCTTGACACTGCAATTTCTTTACTACCAGCGTAATTTTTTTTCAAGCCCCACAAGATTATCATCCTTCGTTCTGACTATCCTAGGTAAAGTTTCTGCCTCATTTTTTATGATTCTTTTCTTGCAAATTCTTTATGTGGTTTCTATCTATTAATTATCCATTCGTTAAACTGTCTGGCAGCTCTTGTCGTCTACACTATAAGCCCCCCTGATGACTCATGGGTTGTTGTGGTAACTTCCGTCCTAGTCTTAAGCTGAATATTAGTGAGCATTTTTCTTGACTCATTTGGTGGCATAATATTTTGACATGATGGTGTCAAATTTTCACGTGCAGGGTGTCATTGCTGTACATGTTGTCCCGGTGATACTAGTCGTAATGATATATGAAATTTGTTCTATACGTCAAGCTAGAGACAGAGCAAGGATTGCATCCGTTAACCACTTGATTGATTGTGATGAACTCCATCACTATGTGCCTCCATTAGAAGCATTTCCCACCAGAAGACGATTGCAAGACCTGAGGCTCCAAATTGCTCTTCTAAATCGTGAAGTTGATGAGTTTGGTATGTTTGCTATGCTATCTGCAAAAACTTTTTCTAGCAATAGTTTTGATGTGTATGTGTTCTTGGAATCATTATCATACTCACCTTTCAAGATTCTGTCAGGAAAATAAAAACAGTCGTTTTCTTATTATATGGTTGTTTCCATGTGCAGAACACCATACCTACGGAGAGTTGTCTTCTGCTAATATCTTCGGAATTCCCTCCATGAATGACGAAGAGATAAATGCTTTACCTGTTCACAGTTGGAAAGACACTTGTCTAGATAGGTTAGTCACAAGCATTTTAAGTCGTGCTTTTTACTCTCAAGCCTAGAATTCACTTAAATTCTTGTGCACATAGAGTAGGACGATTGAGCAACTGAAGGTAAACGTGTGGTTTCAAATCTAGAGTAATACTAGTTGATCACATTCCCTTCAGCTAACTACCAAAAACTTTTGCATATATTTTTAACAATAAAAAAAAACTTTTGAATATATTTTTGAGAGTGGGGAAAATAAAAAAGTTGGAAATATGAAACTGCAACAAAGAGATCATGACTTGTGCATTCATCTAGTTTGTTTGAAGAACCAAATGTTAAGTTGAAAAATGTGTACTTTTCGATGAGTTTATTTGTATTGAAATTTTTATGGACAGTTTTGCATTGAAATTTTTATGGACGATTCTGTATTGGTCTTTCCTGCAGTGAGGATGCACCACCGAAACAGGCCTCATCTTCTTCAACCTCAGCCTTAGCCTTAGACCAGGTATTTTCTTTCATATGCTCAAGGGTTATGCCACAATACTATATATAGCTTGGTGACCTCTTCACGTCTATTTTAGCTACCCCTTGTTTTCCCTTAGTTGCTTGTCGTCTTCCTTTATTGGATAATATTTGCAAATCCAGAAGCAGTAATGTAAAAAATCAATTCTCTCACAGCTATTTGCCTTAGATTTTCAAGAGAGGGGGAGGGGAAAAGACCTAAAACTCTCATGATATCTGTATATGCAGCCCGTTAATGAGATATATTTTTCTAGCTCCACGATATACTTGTCCTATCATATATTTTTCTAGTCCTTTTGTGTTCTTCTTCTGTGATTGTTTTTATGAAATCCTCCATTCAACTTGCTTAAACATTTGGTTTTGTTCTCAGTATTTATAATATACTCCTTTCAAATGAAGCAGGAATCTATGACAATAGGTATGCCAGACGACGATGGTTCATCTGATGAATTGATATGTAATATTTGTTTGGAGCCAGTTATTGAGGGAGACCTTGTTTGTTGCTTTCCATGTATCCATCAGGTTTCTTCCTATTCTATCTAATATTTTCTTCCTTCCTCTATAATAGATCACGTTCAACCATTTCCCTAAATCACAGTATGGTGGACTTAGATCTGAGTTGAAGCTCAATTTCAACGATTATGGATAAAATTCACTCACTGTAATCAACTATAATTACCAGTTCCTTATCTTTGAGGCTTGAATAAACACCAGTAATTCGGAAATTAAGGAAACACGCTACTACTTTGCCAATCTGCTGAAAATATTTTCTAAAAGTACTGTTCTTGGCACCACTTCTTATTCTAATCCACAAACTTAATCATGGTCTTGTATGTCGCACTCTTGTCAGTGTTCACTCATCTTTTTTTTTTTTTTTTGCAGTTTCACGCTGCATGCCTTGATAAATGGCTCGTGTTGAGTTCTTCCTGTCCAGTCTGTAACTTATGCTGAAGTCAGGAAGTATGAAATGGTGTGAGGAATTACAAAGCTTAAAACTCTATGTTTGAAGAATAAATGAATTCTTATAAGAATTCTCTACTCTAATTTGCAGACTTATTGAAGCAGTATGTAAAATTAATAGGCAGAAGCCTATACTATTTCCCTTTTGAAGTTTGGTTTGTTGAAGCAGTATGTACTATTTCCCTTTTGAAGTTCTATGTAATGAAGTGTGTTGAAGCATTATGTAACTTAATGTGCAAAAGCCTCTGCTATTTTCCTTTTGAAGTTTTATTTCTCTTACTATGAAATCATGTTAAGCCTCAATTCTCCGATTTTCGGATTGGAATAAAGAGGAGTAATGCTTCCTAGCACGGGATAAAAAATAAGACTACTTAGATCAGAATAGTATTCATAGAAATGATCTAATGTAGAGTAAGATTGATTGTGGAAGAGATTCATTGACAACAGTAAAAAGATGGGTGTTTGATTCCAATACAATAGGTGTCTACTAGTGCAAGTCTTAGCTTAATATCGTGATTGATGATGAGTGAGTAGGTGGAGTTAGGTGTACCTTTCACCGGTGGGAAGTAATGAGGCTAGTCTCCTCATTCACTTCTATATGAAGAAGTAGTGGGAATGCATGTGTTATTGAATAACTGCTTAATTAGTTCATTTACTTTTAAAGTATACGATTTTCTGAGTGGCAAACTATGAAATTAAGAACATTATTTTTCCTTTAATCAAGTTCTCATTATTCAACTTAATTAGATTTAGTTCTCCAAATTGTAAAATGGAAAATATAAATACATTAGTTAAGTTATCAGATATAAAACAAACTAATTAGCTCCCCCTTCCCATTTACATCTCTATCCACTAAACTAATTACAAAATTCTATGCATAATTAGTGACATTAGTAGTCTAATTATTTATTTTTATATATTTATATTAGTCTAATATAGTTAATTGATATTTTATCTTAAAATAAAATAAAGACAAAAATAGAAGAAGAGAAAAGGACAAAAATATAAAAAGAAGATAAACTAACCACGAAAAAAGGAAAAAAGAAATTAAGAGAAAAAAAGACAAAACGAAAAAAAAAAAAAGGATTAAAAGAAAGAACAAAAAAGAACAGCTAGGCCTAAGGAAAGAAATGTCGTGTACGACTTGAATTGACAACCGAAAGGAAATTTGTAGGCATATATAAAGATAATAATAACAATGAAATACGATCGCTAAGTAGATACAAGTAGGTATAATTTATGATCTTTAAAAAATAATAATTTAAAGATAGGGTGTAATGTGAATTGAGAAATGATTAAAAATAAAATGGAGGAAAATAAAATATTATTTTTCTCTCATTGACGAGGAAGATGGAATTTTTTTGTGCTTATAGATAGAATTACTTCTGATAAGAGCAGTCAAAATGGGCTGGCCCAACCCAATTCAATCCAATCCTAACGGGCTAGAGAGTTAAATGTGTTGGGACGGGCTGATCCTTTTAATTAAAGGGCTTATAAAATAGCAGTTCAACTCAGTCCTAAGCGGGTCACGGGTTGGGACGGGTTGACCCTTCAACAAAAAAATAAACAATATTACTCTCTTAGAAAGAGTATCTAAGAGTATCGAACGTTGACGTCTATGAACACAATATCAATACATACAAATTTTCATTTATGAATCACACACTTCGGTGAATACTTACAAAAATACATAATAGTCAACGTAAGATGTAGCGGAAAAATGTTGATCATTCCACCATTCCTCCCACAAAAAACTAGCTAGTTTAAAAGACTTGATTTTTTATTTTTTAAAATATTTATTGATAAAAACTTTACAAATAAAACACTACTAAAAATATATAAAAAAATATTTTTAAATATTCATAGCCCATGGGCTGGCCTCTGAGGCTTGTGGATTGGGACTACGAGACTAGCGGGCCAAATGAGGCTGGGCTAAAAAGTCTCGTTCCTAAATGGGCCAAAAAAATTAGGCCCAACTCCACTTAATTTGAGGGTTGGGTTAGGCCGGCCTAGCGGGCCAAACCCATTTTGACAGCTCTACTTCTGATTGATTGATAAAATTTTGTTCTTTTTCTGATATTAATTTATGTGGAATTTAATTTAAAATTCATGAATATTTACTTTCCAACAGTTTACGCGATTTATTTAGAATTTGCGAAATTTTTTGATATGAAAAGATATTGCCTTTTGTGAACAGGCGTGTTCGCACCTACATTTTGACTACTATATATATACGTTATGATAGTCAAGATGCAATAGGAACGGCTAAAAATGTTATGTATAAAGTAGAGTCTCGTCACATATGATGAAGAATTGAAGACATAGTATCGTTAGACAATAACTCTCTAGTGAAATTATCACATTAATTAACTACGTAAAATCAAAGAATAATGTGCGAGTATCACTTACCAAAGGCCTAACTAGAGAAGGGTTATGGCCGAGAACAAGTCATCATAATGATAACTTTACCTAGCTGGAGATTCCAAAATCTAGCTTCAAAGAGATCTAACAACGTTATGAATGACGGTTCAACATTGTCACTAAATTAAATTCATTCTCATTATACGACAATGTTTAGATAACAAGGAAACAATTTTTTAAGGCCAAACACATATACAACCCCTCTAACTTGTCCACATTTTTCATTTTGACACTTTATCTTAGCCTTGTTCCATTTTAACCCTTGAACTCCATTTTTTATGTTCCATTTTAACACGAAATACTATTTTTATGATTTATTTATTTTTATATATATTCTTCAATTGCAACTTCTTATTTTAAATCGACATGTGTCATTTAAT
>JAJOOH010035399.1:0-10352 GCA_029582605.1 Solanum gracilifrons | reverse complement strand
GATTGAAAGTTTAGTAATTTAAGTCATTCTAACTATTTTTCGTTTTGAATGGATTGTTGTCACTTTTTTCACATTTTAAATGAATTGTTTCTTTTATTTTTGTATATGGTTAATAACCGAATAACCGAACCAAACCAAACCGGAACCGATAATCACCAAACCGATAAATGTATATTATATTTGGTTTGGTTTGGTTTTGATAATTTTAAAACCGATTAAGTTGGTTTGGTTTTGATTTTGACTAATAACCGATCCAAACCAACCCGTGAACACCCCTATGTGAAAGTATCAAAAAAAAAATTCTTTTAAAAAATAAAATAAAAGAAAACATCAATTTAAAGGCAAAATATTTTGTAAGACTACTGTTAGGCTAAACAAACTAAACGTTGTTATCATTTTAATATTTAAATATAAAATAAAATTAATGATATAAATATATGGATAGTGGATATCAAAAATTGAGAAGAATTAATTATTCTTACTAAATTTGGAGAGATTTTTTTCCAAAACTTATTCACTTAACTATGGTTATGATACTAGTTAATGCAATATAATCTTGACATTTAACAATTAAATATTACACATGTCTCTCATCTAGATGTGTACTTGACGAAATAGAGGGAAAGGGTAATGGAGGGGAGCCAAATCCTATCATGTCATACTTGTGCCTGTCCACCATAAAAAAATTCTGATTATACAACCTTTTAAAGAAATTTTTAGAATTTACTGTCTACCTTTTTCATTTAATTCTAACGTGAGTTAAGTTCCTAATAGTAGGACTATAAGAATTTATTGTCTACTTTTTTCATTTAATTCTAACGTGAATTGCCAAATTAAATTAAGCAAATGACGAATATTAAATCAATATATTATTACAGAAACAAAAGTATTAAAAAAAAGGGACTCACGAGTCACGGTAATAGAAATTAAGCAAAAAAATAGAAGTATTTTAAGCGAAACAATGACAGAAGTTAGATTTGTGTTAGGATACAATTTATATGTGATTCCTACGGAAGTTTTAAGAGAAAAAGATTCCTACTGCACTTTTTTACTTTTCAAAAAATATATTAAAATAAGGAGAGTCTTTAGTTAAAATAACATTTTTACTGAGCTTAATCTTCTAGTATTGGTAGGATAATATGTATCCTGCGATGAACTTAGTTCTAATAAAAATATGCTCTATTTAGCGCTAATACAAAATCACATTTATAACCCATTAGTAAAAGTTTTACTTCACTTGTTTAAAAATAAACAAATGATATTTGAGCTTTACCTTAAACGAAAAGTATAAAGTAAAAGTAGAATATATTAGGGTGCATTGAAAGCAAAAGTGGTACTTCAATTAAGGTGAATTTGGATAAAGATATAGAGAGTACTCCGTATTTACGAGAGGGAAAACGCAGGTTGCGCTTGTTTGAAGTAGTATTTGAATATAGAAGAGAAACGTGTCAATGCATCCTACAATTTAGGCAAATCAGATTACTTATAATTCAAAAAAAATTCAATCTCATATATATATACATCAACATCAAGATCAAGAGAGTAGTAAAGAAAACAGTATATGATTTGGATTGATTTTTGTTACAGAGATTAGATCTAAATCAGAGCTGCTCGCTGCTTATAATGGATGAAGATAATAAAATGGAATCTGATCAGCCTCCTAAGAAGACTCCTCTCAACAAGTATGCCCTCGCTTGCGCCCTTTTGGCTTCCACCAACTCCATCCTCTTAGGCTATGGTCACTCACTCACTCTTGTTTAATTAATTTATATTCTGTACTAGACATGTTAATTTCAAAATCTAAACAATTATATATGATTATACTGCAGATATTGGAGTGATGAGTGGAGCTGTGTTATTCATAAAAGATAATATGAATATTTCATCTTCTCAAGTCGAAATCTTGGTTGGGTCATTGAATGTTTGTTCTCTAATTGGAGCGCTTGCATCTGGAAAGACTTCAGATATGATTGGTCGAAGATACACAATTATCTTATCAGCAACAACTTTCTTAATAGGTTCACTTTTGATGGGCTTTGCTCCTTCCTACCCATTCCTTATGGCTGGAAGGGTCGTTGCTGGAATCGGTGTTGGTTATTCTCTCATGATTGCTCCTGTCTATACTGCCGAGGTATCCCCCGTAATGACACGTGGTTTGCTCACATCACTCCCTGAAATCTTCATCACTGTTGGTATTTTACTTGGCTATATTTTCAATTATGCATTAGCTGGTTTACCACACCACATCAACTGGAGGTTAATGCTTGGCCTAGCTGCTCTTCCAGCTATTGCCATTGCCTATGGAGTTTTGCAAATGCCAGAATCACCGCGTTGGCTTATTATGAAAGGCAATATAGAAGAAGCTAAAAGAGTGCTTCGTAAAACTTCAGTTAATGATGATGAAGCTGATTTGAGATTAGAAGAAATAATTAAAGCTGCTGGATCAACTACTAATTGGAAAGGTCAGGGGGTTTGGAAAGAACTATTAAGGCCAACTAAGCCACTTCGCCGCATTCTTCTAGCTGCTATCGGTATAAATTTCTTCATGCAAGCCTCTGGTAATGATGCAGTGGTATACTACACGCCATCCGTGTTCAATGCTGCAGGAATTCACAACCGTAAAGGACTAATAGCTGTGACCATCATCATGGGGATTGCGAAGACATTTTTTTGCATTGTATCAGCACTTTTCTTGGATAATTTCGGAAGGAGGCCTATGTTATTATTGGGTACAATAGGAATGGCTGTTTCTCTAGCTGGTCTTGGGTTAGGCTCAATGTATCTACACAATGTCGATTATAAGCCACCATGGGCAATCGCATTGTGTGTTGTTGCAGTATGTGCTGATGTTTCATTCTTCTCAATAGGACTTGGTCCAATAACATGGGTCTATTCATCAGAAATATTTCCTATTAGGTTAAGGGCACAAGGTACGAGCTTGGCGGTTTCAGTGAATCGATTGGTGAGTGGTGCGGTTGCAATGACATTTCTAACCATATCCAACAAGATAACATTTGCAGGAACCTTCTTTCTACTTTGTGGAGTTATGGTAGTAGCAACTATTTTTTTATACTTTTTCTTGCCTGAAACCAAGGGCAAGAGCCTAGAAGAAATTATGGCAATCTTTGAGGACAAAAAGGAGGAAACGATTGAAAGATAGTAGCTAGGTAGGCTTAACTAGTTCATTTTAAACATGTTTGATTTTGAGATACACCTATCTTTTTCTTTTTTTCTCTTCTTATTTATCTTCTCAAAAGAAAAGATAGAAACGGTTGCCTACATTATTTTCTCGATGTATTGAAAACAATCTTTCTATCTCACACAATCCAGAAGTAAGGTCTAGATACACTTTATCATTTCCATATCTCATTTTGGAAGCTAATTTAGTATGTTGTTGAGACAACATTTATGTTAACATGATTTTTCTACACATTTGTTGCGTTCAAACACACACATCATAAGTGTTTTTGGTTATACAAATAATACAGGAGGTTAAATCTAGATATTGTACCCATATAGACTTATCAAATTATTGTATAATTTGAATTAGTATTTCAACTATTCAGTAAGTAACAAATAATTTTTGGAAAAATTATATGTTTTACTGCTCGAGAATCAACTAAGAATACCAATAAAATTGTAGTAAGCTGAAGATTGGTAGGTGTAAATCTGATGAGAGAAAAGGTCTGGCGGTTTAACAATCTAGTTGAAATATCTAATCACGCTTAATCATTCTTCTAATTTTCTAGTTGCAAGTTGATATTACTTATTGAGCATCATGCTGATAAATCGAAGCTCAACTATTCCTAACACCTATATTTTTAAATCGAAGCTCAACTATTCCTAACACATATTTTTCGGTCGTCGATTGGTAGTGAAGTGCATGTATATTTCATAGGTATCAGCTAAGCAAGGCTAACGAGTATATTCCTATCTAGTTTATCGAATTGTTCTCCTTTTTCTATAAAGTTCACAGCCAAGCTCTATTTTTCTTATTACGCTTGCAAATTATTTTTTCCGTTCGAGTCCAATTACGAGCCACATATAGTATTCAATAATTGGCCAGATTATCAAATAATTAGGCTCAAGAAAAATTAAGTAACTCAATAATGGAAAATCTTCATAAGCATGAAAATGCCAAACTACAACCTCCATGTAAATCCTGTAATCCTAAAATTGAAAGTTTAGTCACTCATGATTTGATTACAAAACGAAGAATTCATGGATAACATGTGTTTAATGGAAAAGAAACAAATAATACAAAGAAACCAAGAGAAATATTGCTCTTCTCCCCTTTCTTTGTATGCTAGGCGTGATAACCAAAATATCGTGTTTGTGATGTATATATAGGGTTCCTAGAACCCCAGGAAGAAAACACTCTTCACTAAAATGACGTGCAAAAATAGTGCACTATACCCAAATTATACCTCTGAAAAGGTATAAAGTGATTGTTATAAAATATAGAAACCAACTAGGTTCGGGTCAAATTCCAAAAAGAATATTGCTCTTTTGCTTGATCAAAATAAATGGTATTTATTTTTAAAAAACAATGCGTAAAGTAAAATTGGAGAAATAATATTTGATAATTGACCAGAATATCAAATAATTAGGCTCAAGTAAAAGCAAGTACCTTAATAGTGAAAAATCTTGGGAAAAAGGTCTGAAATATATCCGAACTTTAGCCGAAATTGTTGTTACGATATCGAAATTTGGAAAGGACCTTTTACCCCAGCACTATTTAATAGTGTATTTTAAAGGTATATTGTCCATGTGGACATCATAAATATTGCATAATTATAAATAGTAATGTGTCCACGTGGGCACATATATACCTTTAAAATATACTATTAAATAGTGCAGGGGGTAAAAGGTCCTCCATAAAGTTTGGCATCGTAACAGCAATTTCGGTCAAAGTTGGAGTATTTTTTCAGACCATTTTCCCTTTTTATAAGCATGAATGTCAAACTACAGCCTTCATGTAAATGCCACTATCCTAGAATTAAAGAGTTTAATCACTCATGATTGGAATAAGAAAGAAGATGATTGGAAAAAGGAAAAAAAAGAATTCATGAATAAAATATATTCAATGGAAAGGAAGAAATAATACAAAGAAACCTACAAAAGTATTATTCTTCTCCCCTTTTTTATGCGTACTAGGTGTGATAATCTTGAAAAATCGTGTTTCTAATGTATGTGTAGCATTCCGAAAAAATCTAAGATGAAAATACCCTTCATTAAAACGAGGTACGGACACTGTCCACTACTTTTCCTACCATGTTGTGACAAGCCTTTTTGGCCAGGGACTATTTTGGTGTGATCCCCTTGTTAATCCAGTAGGGTCGCGATGTGGGCCGCTAGCGCCTAGCTTGGTGCATCGCGGTGTATTTGATAATGATCTTCCATGATTTTTGGCAAATTTAATCTTAGCAATTGATCGCAAACCTTCAAACTAATTTGGCGCTTTTGCTTCTACTCAGACTTGGAATCTTTACGATATTCGTTTTTGGCTCAAATCTCCTCATTTATCCTACACATTGAAAACAACCAACATAAGCATAATATATGAAATAGTGTTCAAAGTGATGGTAAAAACCCCAAATATGAGGTGAATGATGGTGAAGTATGTTACTTTTCACTACAACAAAAATAACTTTTAGCGGCAATAAATAGACACATTAATAAAGAATGTTAAAGTCTTTTCATTAGATTCAATGTCACTAAAGCCTTTAGGGACATATATAAAGAGTGCTAATTGCTGCTAAAAATACATAATTAGTGATAATTGCTAATTAATTGCCGCTAAAGCTCATTTTTGATGTAGTGTTTTGAGCCTCACATCAACACTCCACATTTATACCCTTGATCGGCCTCGAACAAGCTTTAAAACTTGGGGACTAACTTGTCACATAACACTCGCAGAGCTATACAAATCGAACAGGTCTACTCCGGCCAAGAATGCAACAACCACAATAAACAAGCCTTCTTATACATGCAAGCAATTAAAATCAAAATTCGCAAACGGCCTTTTCAAAACAACCCAACCCTAGGAACAAACTTAATCAGTTTAAACACTTGCAAATTCTTTTATCTCCCTTAACTTAGAAGATCAAACATATCTCGTGACAACCATATACCCTAACCATAATAGAGTTACCAATATATAAATCGTAGACATGGGCATATAAATGAAATAATCCACACTAACTCTCACAAAAATTTCACATGCATCATCAATGGTGAATCATAAGCTTGCTTCTAGTGTAATTACTCCACTTATATAAGAAAGTCAATATTTAAGATCAAATATGACTTATAAGATTGTAATGTAGGCTAAGAAATGGATAGAAATAATTTGGTTAAAATAGTGATTATCCTCCTAAGCACTTTAATACATCATTTTTTACTTGTTTAGCGCGCTTTCTCCAACTAATTAATCAATCAAAGTTTTTTTCTTCTTTTGGAGGCTATGAAAGGGATTTAATAGCCTGACTACTCCGCATTGTGTGGCTCATCAGTGTCATCCTCTTTCACGACCCGAAACCTTGAGTCATGATGGCACCTACCATAATCCACTAGTAGGTAAGTCAACCCATATCCCAAAAAGACAAGTAACGTATACCATCAACTTACGGTATTTTTGATGCATCAAACTTAGAGTTTTGCATGAGTCTTAGGCATTTTGTTAGTAAATGTGATGGTACTTTGATTTGATTTTGTGGGAAATGGGTTTTGGAGCAGTTGATATTCGAAGTGTTGAAACAACAGGATTTTTGATTACACACGAAATCACCTACGAGCCGTCATTCCTTTTACGAGCCATAGGTGGAAGGCATGGGTTGAAGCGCTAAGAAATAAAGCTAAGTGTTGAATGATGGAAGGCAACTAACGAGTCGTAGGTGCTAATAGGAGCTGTACATGAGGAATCGTAGGCAAGTTCAGAAATAAGAAGCTCCAATCCATGAACGGCGGTTCAACAGGACGGGCCGTGCTTAGACCTATGAGCCGTAGGTCATGCCCGTCGATGGCATCGACTGGAAAATTGACTAACTGCTGAATGACGGAGGAAACTACGAGTCGTCGTTCCTTCAACGAGCCGTAGGTGGCCAACCGTAGGTGACACTACCCAAAACTAGATTTCCTTAGTCTTCCTTTTCCTACTTGGTTTAGGATTTATTTTCTATAAATATTAGTTATAAATTTTGTTTTTGGGTTGTTAGACTTCTTGAGATACTTGTTGTAGCCTTGAAAATTATATTGCAAACGCTTTTGGCATTTAATTCTTGAAGTTTGGTCTATGAAATTTGTGTTTGTTCTTCAACTCACGATTCCGAATTTCATCTATTCCAATTGTAAGTTCATGATTTATATTATTAACCCTATTATTAATTGTGATGACTCAAGCACGAATCACTAAATTCACAACTAGGGTTGTGGGAACCATGAGTAATTAACAACGTAAAACTAATAATTAAGTAATTCTAAAATAGTGTTTATACATGTATTGTTAATCTCTTCATTTTGAATGCTTTTTAACGGTGCACAACATTAGAACTCGCCTCATTCCTACTTGCCCGACCAAGGAAGTAATGAATAAGAAAGAGATTAAACAACGAAGATTTAGTGTGATAATCCGCTATCTAATAGCCTAACCCAAATCTAGGGTCAAGGTTAAGGGTTAGTAAGGAACACACCCGTGGACCGACCAAGTTGCATGGTGAAATTCCCTACTTGGACGACCAATCACTTAGGAGATACCTAATTTACCTACTTTGCATGTTAAACACTAGAAAAGAGTTATTATTATTAGGATTACTATGTCAAGAACTTGTGGGGAACACCTATGCCCTAGTTTCTACTCATATTGATATTACAAACTTTGAATTCTGCTTACTTGTTACTACAAATCAATCAACAATTATTTTGTTTAAGAATCCCCCCTTTTTACGAAAGCACTCTGGCTAAACTTACAATTAACCATAAATTAGCCTAAATCTAGACCATATTCCTCATGGGATTGAACCTAACCTCAGTTACGTTCTTTATTTAACAATGACCGCTAATACTTCTTTAGGGAGGTGTAGTCTGGGCATATCAATTTTTACTTGTTTAGCACACTTTATCCAATTAATTAATCAATTAAAGTTTTTTCTTCTTTGGAGGCTATGAAAGGGAGCTAATAGCCTTACTACTCATCATTGTATGGCTCATCAGTATCATCCTCTTTCACTATCCAAAACCTCGAGTCATGATGGCACCTACCATAATTCGTTTGTAGGTAAGTCAACGCATATCCCAAAAGGACAAGTAACAGGCATATTGGGTAGAAACAACAAATAATAGGTGATAAAAGAATCAATTGAACAAAGCAATTGAAAATAAGAACAATAAAGGATATATACAACCAAAATAAGAAATTCAATCTCACGACCTAGTAGATGCATGTACAGAGCTACTAAAAAAAGAACAAGTCCCAAAAGTGGACCAAAAATGCAGCCTTGTCTCAAATACAAAAGACTAGTCAAAAAGTTATAAACAGAAGGTGACAAGCTGATCCAGGATGTTATAAGCTCACGCTCTATCTCTAATATCCTCGGAGTAGGCTCGAAATCAACGTTGGCAACTGGTGCTCAGACCTGCATCATAAAAATAGATGGAAAGTATGGTATGAGTACCAAAAAAATGTACCATTAGGCATCATAGGCAGACTGAGCTTGGGAATTAAAGACAATAATGAAAAGCAATAAACAACACTAACTAGAGGTCAAATGAGCGGAATGATAAAGACAATCTAACGGAAAAACACACAAGTCTAGGGATGAATGAAAATGAAAGGTAAGAACTAGCTACAACCTACGCGGATCCCGTAAGTCCATAAGGTACACTAGTGCGCAAGTTAAAAGTAAATAACTCGAACATACCCCCATAAGTCCGATGTATACACAAAGAGTTACAACTATTAAGAATGAGAACCAGTGAATCTAGAATAGGGAGTGCATAACCAGTACCTCGAACCATAGCTAAAACACCTATAGAACCCAATAGAACCGTGCCTCTAAGAATCACTCGACCGGCTGAAAGATAATATTATGCCTGGACCTTGAATCTGCGGCTATGAGAAATGTCACGCCCTGAGACTAACCTCGAGACGCGGACACGGGACCTAGGACCACAAGTGATCCCAAGCTAACCCTGCTGGCATGATCATGAGCATACTAAATATAATCTGAATAATAGAAACTATGCGGCAGCAAAATCATAAACAAGATGAAAATATGGGGAATACCCATATACTATAACTAAGATAAATGAAAACTGATGAGTTTAATACAAAGGAAATGTTAACTCAATACTAAGCTAAATCTAACTATGTCTGAAATAAGCCTCTAAACTGACTAGAAATGCTGGGACAAGCCCCAGCTAAGTCTAGAAAATCTAAAACTAAAAGACTGAAAACTGAAAGATGACATGACTATTGTCCTCGAAGAATGAGGACTCACCACTGATGTTGCTGACTGGAGATCGGGAACCGATCTAAGCGTGATCTGGATGCTGAGAACCTAAACCTACATCACGAGAAGATGTAACGCACGTATGCGTCAGTACTTGAAAGGTATTGAGCATGCAGGATAGAGTAAAGCTGAAATAACATATAACTGAACAAAGCAATAAAGCAATGAAATAATCTGAACATGATATAGATACTGAAAATACTGAATACTGAGCTAACTGATGCAATGACCAAATTTATAACCTGCTGAGACTGAATACTGACTATACTGAAAAATGGTCAATGCAATAGAGTCTGACTGAACTGTGGGAGCTACTAATAACCGACATAAAACCACATGAGCTAAATGTGGATTCCTATGTATACGCCCCATCGAAAGGACCCAATATACCCGGCCAAAGGTATAGAGGCATGACTGTCGTGATCACTAAACTGATGTTGCCCACAGAGGGGACTTACTCATACGTGGCTCGTAGTTCTGGGACTATATGGCTACGCTGAACCCTAGTCCAACTCGGTATTATGCTACTCCCAATGAATTAAGTGGTTAACTGGTTATGACTGAATTTCTGTAAAATACTGGATAGCTCAAAACTGAACATGCAAACTGAGAATGCAACAATTAATCTGATAATGATGCATTAATAACTGAGGCATGTATAACTGAATAACTGAGATATCTGACCTAGCATGTGTAATTCAAGAACTAAAGAAATACATAGCTAAGGTTCTAAAATTCATGAAAGAAACTGAGAAATAACATGATAATCTGATTTGGAACATGTTAATAACTAATTCATAATGATCTGCTATAATTCTAGAAACCCTAGGTCTATTCATAATA
>JAJOOH010035398.1:0-10271 GCA_029582605.1 Solanum gracilifrons | reverse complement strand
ATTAATATTAATGCAAAAAGAAAATCAATTCAACACTAAGAATGACAATAATATTGAATATTTGTTCTTTAGTTTTACATTGGTTTAGACAATTAAAATACATAATTTAATTTTAATTTCCTTTAATATTTAGTCATGTAACTAATACTTATTAAACTTAATTTTAGTATGATTTAGTACTTGTAAATTATGATATAGAACTTTTGTTGTTGTAAACAGGTTCTTCGTAATTTGAACTTCCTCTTCCTTTCTCTCTCTCCTTTTTCTAGTTTGCATATAGGCTTTTGAGTCGTATTTGTTAGATTAAAAACAAAAAAGAAGTAAAAAGTATAATTAAATTTTCCGAAAATGTTATTTTGTATTAGAAAACATAATTAAGCGATTTAAGTAGAAGTTGTACACTGCTTCGCCTAAGGATAAATTTGCAGAAACTGCTCATCTTTTCCGTTGATGTAGCTTCTGAATCCAGAGACCAGAATAGCTATTCTTGGTTTTCCCTAGTTATATGAATCTTGAATTTTTATTTTTTTTGGTTGAGATTTGCCTCTTTGCTTTCTTTTTTTAGTAATTTAACATTTGATACTGGTGTAAATTCCAATGGCTCATAGTATTATTATTATCTGTATTCTGGAATGACTAATTGCTCTATTGTTTTTCTCTAAACAGATATATATTTATTCATATTGAAGACGAAGACAGATTCGGATCAGACAAGTTCAACACCATGTTTGATCAGGTCTTTACGACTATATGGTATGAATTGCATTCATCCAGATAACATCCACAACACCTTCTGCTACAATGCTGGAGATTTGCCAGGGAAAAGTCTTGATATTTCATGAAAACTGGTTTCCGCATTATTATTACATAAAACTTATAAATATTGATACCAAAAGGAAATAAAAACACGTACACACACACACAGAGATGAAATTATACAAAAACGTAGAGACTAATCATCTCATTACATCACTCACCCTGGAGAGAACTCGCTTAGAATTTTTGAAGGACACTAGTTGTGGTGGTGAGAACACAAGTATGTACTCATGCTACTTTGAGGAGTATCCGTTCATGTCGGCCTGGCTCCTCTTCCTCAGTTTCTTCTTCTTGCCTCTTTTCTGTTTCTTCCTCCTGTCTCCTAGCTTCTTCTTCTTGTCTTTCAGCTTCCTCTTGCCTTTCCCTCTCTGCCTCTTCTTCACTCCTCCTTGATTCCTCCTCCTGCTTCCTTGTTGTTTCTGCCTCTTCTTCTGCTTCTCCCTCCTGTTGCCTTTTTGCTGCTTCTTCCTCCTCTCTCCTCCTTGCTTCCTCTGTTTCTTCTTCCTGTTGCTTCCTTCTTGCTTCTTCCTCCTCCTGCCTTCTTTTTTCTGCTTCTTCCTCTTCTCTCCTTGCTTGTTCTGCCTCTCTTTGTGCTGCTTCCTCTTCTTTTTCTTCCTGTCTCTTTCTTGCTTCCTGTCTTTCCCTTTCCTCTTCCTCTTGTCTTTTCCTAGCTTCCTCTTCCCTTTTCCTTGCTTCTTCCTCCTGTCTCTTCCTTTCTTCCTCTTTCTCCTTTGCTTCCTCCTCCTGTCTCTTCCTTTCTTCCTCTTTCTCCTTTGCTTCCTCCTCCTGTCTCTTCCTTTCTTCCTCTTTCTCCTTTGCTTCCTCCTCTTCTCTTTTTCTTGCTTCTTTCTCTCTTCTCTCTTCTTCAGCCTTTCTTGCCTCTTCCTCTTCTTTCCTCCTCTCTTCTTCCTCTTTCTTCTTTGCTTCCTCCTCCTCCCTCCTCCTTTCTTCCTCTTCTTTCCTCCTCTCTTCTTCCTCTTTCTTCCTTTCTTCCTCCTCCTCCCTCCTCCTTTCTTCCTCTTCTTTCCTCCTCTCTTCTTCCTCTTTCTTCCTTGCTTCCTCCTCCTCCCTCCTCCTTTCTTCCTCCATCAACCTCTTCTCTTCCTCAGCACAAGATGTACACTCCAGTATAACTGAATCACCCTGTGCTTCAAGAATCTGATGCATTGTTGTGTTACCCACATTGAAAGATGCTTCCAAGATGTGTCTATCCAATGTTCGGAGGACCGAAGCTCTCCCCGTTAGGTACTGAGGATGATGTTTCTTTGTAGTTGTACTAAATCCCACAAACACAAATGAATTGTTATTGAATGCCATTTGAGCCATAGGATGAAACCGTGGCACAACAAATACATCTCCTTCTTCCACTTTAAACCTCATGTTTTTACACCCTTGCCCTGTTCCACTGTTTGAGCAAACTACCCTCACCATTCCTTCTCCTTGAATTGCTATTCCAATTTCAGTAGCCATTGGATTCCAATGTGGCCCCATCATTGATCCTTTCGTTAAGTTCACTACGTAAATGCCGATTTGCGAACCCTTTAAAGCCGGCAATTTCTTCCTGTTTATTACAGTGCTCCACCCGTTGCAATTCTCAAAATCTGGTTTCTCTTGGAATACATTGAACAATTTAGAACTCTTCTTTTTATTCCTTTGGCTGTCAAAGAAACTGTAACTGCCCCTTCCTAAAACAGCTTTCATGAATTGAGCCTCCATTTCCCATAAGTTGTTCTTCTTCTTAGTTGACTTTGGCACACCATGCACTATAGCTGGTACTTCTGTTCCAGCCAACACTTCTTCTATTACATCTTCTGGTACCTTCACCAACAAAATTTTACATCAATTAAAATTACTCCCCAACAAGATGGACTCTTTTTATTAATGTGTCAATTCACACTAATTGGGATAAAAGAAAACCAAACAATATTTGGAACTATATATGAGTACATACAATCAAGATCTAACTTCCCATATCAGGCTAATACATCTTGATCACAGCTATGACTAAATGATGTCCTTTTAATTAGCGTTTTTAAAGACTCGAATTTATGATAAAAAAAAAAAAAAGAAGCATTGATTGTTCTATGATTATGGAAGTTGGCTAATCACTAAAGTCTAATTATATAATTATAGCTGTTAAAGCGTGTCATCTAAAAGATTATGTTGTTAAGGAGATCACAGTTTTATTAGTTAATGATATTCTCAATAGTAGCCACTATATATATATATATATATATATAGTGTAAAACACATATTCATCTTGAATTAAAAAGAGTAGGGAGTTCATACATGAAATGCCGCTTGGAGGACTTTCTTGTCGAATCCAAGAACCATTTTACGGATGCTGGAGTAGGGTCCATTCAGTGATTCCTGTATATTATATTAGCAAGAAATATTCATCCTTAATGATCAAATATAAATTTAACGATTAATTAAGTGTTTAAGAAGAGGAAAGAAATATTACTCGGAAATCATCCCCTGAATTGGGAAAGATGGAATAAACTCTAAGTTTCTGTCTGATAGGGTCTAAGTTGCTCTCTAAGAAGAAAATAGATCCAAAAGGCAGCCTGAAAACATCTCCTATTCTTAAATCCACTGATTTCTCTTCATTTTCATTCATCCAAGTCCAAGTTAGCTTCCCCGACCCTAACATATTTCCACAACAACCAAAAAAATCAACATAAATAGTTGAATTTTTAACTAAACACATAAATGATGGGAAATCAAGTTATTATCCCATTTTCATTATTCTTTATGAAAAAAGGTGAGTTCCTAGATAATATTGCTAACATTTGAGAAATCAACTATAAAAAATAAGAGATTTGAAAATATATATGAATACCAGTGTGGACATAAAAGACCATATCTGAATGTAGAACAACAGGAAGGAAGAGGGAGTTGGGTTCCAATGTGATGAATTGAAGATGATAGGATCCAGTAGTTCCATCAGCTACTGTGACTGATGAGACTTCACCATTTTCAGTTGAAATAACTGTTTTTCTTTCTGCTCTTTTAACCAGAGGACCTAAACCCCATTCCCAACCTTCATCTTCTCTTTTAGCTCTTACATCGACAGATACATAACTGATGATAATCATAAACAGTAGAAACTTAAACAAGATTTTGTAACATTGAATCGACAAACAATTTTTCACCGACATTGCTGTTAATTTTTTCTTAACAAAAAATATGGACAGTGTAGTAGTGGATGTCATTTGAAGAAGTAAAGGTGTGAGTTACGTGGCATTTGCATGGACAGGTGCTTCTTCAACATGACACGTGCTCATCCAATTCCATGCATTTTTATTTTTATTTTGACTCTTTCAGCTTAGGAGTTTATCTTCTCTTTGAGTTCGTTTGGCCAAATATCCTTCCTTAATTTTGTCATTTGGAGACCAACTTTTTATAAATTATTTAATGACGCTATACTTTTAGTTGTCATGGTTTCTTCTTCTTAGAGTGAAATGATAAGATTTTTGATTAATATTTTATTATGTATTTTTTCATCATATTAATATATAAAAAATTGTAATTTATAGTATTTTTTGTATAATTTTTAATATCTGTTTTTTATTTATATTAAATATTGACTTTCGAATAACACCCAACATGACAACTAAAATTGAATGGAGGAGTATATTGATGAAACTTATTTGATGTAGTTAAGTAACTACTTTGATGATCTAAACGCTGTGAATTTTTAATTTAACAGACTGAAAGTTAATATCTTTAAATTAAGAAATATTCTTTGTGTTCGAAAGTTAAGTTAATTAATCATAATTTGAAGCAAAATTGAAATATACGAAATTAATTTAAATTTTTAAAAACTATACGATAAATATTTTAAATCAAAGTTCTTTTCATATGAATACAATGAAGGGAAAATGCGTCGTAATTGGAACTGAATATAAAATGTATAAATTTTAGGAATCACATAGTTTTAATATGAAATTACAATATATCCCTATTTAATTTGTAATTACATTAATCACTGAAAAAGTAAAACAAATCGGATATAATATGTAGCTCGGATACATTAATTTTTATATAAAATTGTTCATGGCCATCATTGGTTAGGCCTAATCTCCTTAGTAATTGGAAGTGGGCCTCATATTTCCTAGTCCATCCATCCACAAGGTCCGGGTCTAAATTGTGGAGAGGCCCAATTTTCATAATTCACACAAATACACTTGATAAAAATAATAAATGGGCCTAATACTTTTTAGCCCATTGGCTTGGATCAACTTTTGCTATATAGGCCCTTATAAAATCACCAATAAGGCTACCTCGTACCAACATATTTAGTCTTTCGTAGTTCTTTGTTTAGTATGTATAGTAATAAAAAGGGAAAATCATAGGATTAATCAAGAAGGTGTAACTCTTCTAAATTAATAAAAAGTTGTTACAATTATCATCTCTTGTAAGCATCATAAGATAAATAAAAATTAATATAAGTTACACATTTTATACGTGAAGATGTAAATGGAATTTCTAGGTATTTGCCTTCATGACTGTTTAATTTTATTTCTATAAACTTTGGGTCCACATTGTCAAATTTTTCTAAGCCCCTTAGACGCAAGAGTGGAAAAACAAAAATAAACATTGAGACATGTGAAACGTGGGAAGCCAGAGTAAGGCTAGCTATATGATAGAAAAAGTCGATGAATCTATAGAGGGTATTTTGCAAAGTGAAATCGACGTATCCTAATAATTCATTTAAATATAGAATAGGACCACCATTCATATATGTTTTTGCCTTTCACCTTTTTGTTTAGCTATATTAATCACATACAAGATACCCTATCGATCACACTTTATATCTCCACCACCACCCCTTCCTCATCCGCGCAATCGACAAATTATTTATATTAAACTGTTGAATTGTATGAAATGATTCACCAAAATTTTTATATTATTTAGAGATGTGGTACGTTTTGACGTGTTAATTTATTTTAGGCTTTCAATATGTATGTCTTTATATGAGGAGATGTTTTTTTTTTGAGGGATTAGACATGAAGAATATTTTGTTGATGAGTATTAACAAAGAGATTCAATTTTTGGAAATTTGTCTTTTTTTTTTCTTGCACTTCGATTATTTCATTAGGTACCTCTTTTTGTCAAGATTTAAACAATTGAGAAGAAATCACCTAGTGGTATTTTTTAAAAATCTAAATTATGAATTTTGATATCCCATAGTATTCCCTGGTTTCATTAACCTGACTAGACCACACCTATGGGTGTCTATTCAGAGGCGCCAACTACAACATCATATCTAACATATTTGACATGTGTAATTCTACAAATTAAATTTAACAAAGGTATAGTATACGCATGCAAATTTGATTCCTACCTTGAGAGATAGAAATATTTTTCTAATAAATCCTTAGATCAAATAAAATCAGTTTGAGAAAAAGAAAAAAAAAAGAGAATAAATCAAGACACCACTTAATAATTTGAACTTTTAAAATTTTTAGTCGTAAGCTTATTATTAAAATCTAATATTTATTGAGATTTCAATAAATTTTTATATACATCATATCGAAAGTGAGGAACTCATAGCCAAAAGGCTACATTCATCTCTCGCTCTTTTCACTAGTGAGCTTAATATTTGGAGATAGAACAATTTTGTTGATTTATTTTATTTTAGTTTACAACAAACTTTATATTATATCCTAAAACATAAGAAGGAAAAAAGTGTGTTTTTTTTTTTGATAAGTCATAAAAGCATGGGTGGATGATCTCCACAAGTAGTGTGTTTAGTGGCATTTATTTTAGGGAGAGTTGTATGTCCAAAATGGTGGTATGACACATCTTTTTCTTTGATTGAATTGTATTAATCACAACACAGAATCTCAACCCCTCTTTTTCTTTTGTATCTTTGAAGCTTCTTCTACCTTTTCCACCGTGATATGTCCCATCTACTCACGAACCTTAACTCCTAAGTACTTGACTTTTTTCTTTATATTTTGGAACTACTATTCATTTCTCCTTTCTTTATTTTCTTAAAATCACGTTTATATATGAAAATGTTTTGTTAAACTATCATTAATTTTTCTTTCTTTTATCATATTTATCAATCAAGCAACGGTGAAATCAAAATTTTCACTAAAAGAATGAAATATAAAAAACATACAAAAAAAAAGATCAAAACAATTCAATATCTATTATATATACCTCTATGATAATAATTTTGAAATATATGTATATACCATAATTTCCGGATAAAAAAGTCAAACCCCTTGCACCTCTCGAGAGATTGTGATTTACTTATTTCGATACGAAAACACTTATTTCGTTCTAAAATATTTTTGACTTTTTACTTTTCGAGAGTCAAATTACGCTATAACATTGACTGATGTTTTAAGATGTATTTTTTCAACATACCAATATAAGTAAAATTGTAATTTATCATACTTTTTGTGCAGTATTTAGCATATTTAATCTAATTTATCTTCAAAAACTGCTCAAATTGACTTTCGAGAAACAAAAAATAACAACCATTATAGAACAGAGAAAATAGTGTATAAACCACAACATAGATAAAAACAAGATTAACTAATTTATTCTCAATTCTTTAAATTTTATAAAAATTACTCGATCCCTATATTTTACGATGAGAGTGAATAACTATGGCCGGCCATCATAGTTATCACTTTATCATAATTTAAGAGTCGTTTTCAAACTTAAGTGAGAATATTTCTCTCATGAGTACTTCCCGTGACGTCATTAGAGAAAATTATACGTGAAAAAGTTGGTTTGATTTTCGTTATATTCGAAAAGATGGACAAATTAATGGGAGATGCTTTGCATGATTGAATGAGATGTTACAGTAGTTTCACTATCAATACTTTGTCAATCCTTATATTAACATCTCCTATTCAAAAAAATTTAATAAAAAGAATAACAAAGTGATGCTAAATAATGCAAAGTTGAACCCTCATCCCCACTTGTAACAAATATGAGGTTGCCTAATTGTCTAAGTGCTATCCCCTTTGCCATATAGAAATTTTTTGTTTTTTTCGTTTCGATAGCACTAGCACTTTCGCTATTATTTGCTTTACGTGCTTATTTTTCTTTTATTTGAAACAGTGTCTCTACCTTCATATAATAGAAATAGGAGGGGAGTCAAAAACACAATTTTTTTCTTTCAAAAAAAATCGCTGCCGCCCCAACAACGATTTCGTCCAAATAATTTTCTTTTTGTCAATTTCTTTTGCCTAACATCACTGTCCCTGCAGCGTTTTTCTCAAAAAAAAAAAAAGAAATTTTGAAAATTAAAAGTTATTGTATTCAAATTGCTGCTATTTTTTTTTTGAATAACTGCCTTTGGAAAATGAATTTCCTGCGGCATATGTATGGTTAAATGATTTTTTTAAAAAGAATTCCGTAAAATCGCTGCCTGGCAAATTTATTTATTTTTCAAGAAAATCACTGCTTTGAATTTAAAAAATATTTTATTTTATTTGATAAAAATGCTACTATAGCAGCGATTTTAATTTATTTTTTTGAATAAAATGCTGCAGGGCAGCAATGTTAAGGAAAAAAGAAAAAAAAATTGGACGAAATCTCTGCTGGGCAGCGATTTTTTTTTCACAGAGTAATGCGTCAATTTTGTCAAAAGAAAATCGCTCTGTCAAGAGAGATTTTTCCCTTTTGGTTGATAAAAATTTAATATGTTTATGTTTGTTGAAAGAAAAAAATTATTGTTTTGGCTCCGGACTCGTAGAAATAAGTCTACATACACACCATTTGAACTTCTTGAAGCATGAATGTCTACTAATATTATATCAATTTAAGAAAATATCCTTCGGGATGGCTCAGTTGGTTTGGAGGGTGGTTATCCACACGAATGATTCGGGACCGATTCCCCCCTCAATGCCTTCTGAGTGGAGTACTTGCCTAGTGCGATTTACATCCTTGTATAGTTTATACGGAGACATCAAGAATTTACGTGTCCCGTATTATTGTTATCCTTTTATCAATTCTATCACTTAGCTTCATTCAGTCTTGTGTAAATTGTACATCAAATTGATTTTGTGTTTTGTCCCCTCATTTTCCCCTCCCCCACCACCTACCAAGAAAAAGAAAGAGAAAAAAAAACACTTCAACTTTAAAGACCCTTTCCCCCACCAATCGAGGCATATTATTTGCTGTAAAATGGCGACACCCACTATCTATGGTGCTAGCTTAGTTTTGTACATACCCAAACATACAAAAGAAAATAAAGCTTCACAAATTAAAGTTCATACATAGAGTATGATATGTCTTCCGATAAAATTATACTGTAGTAATTAATAAACTAGGTCTATAACTTAAATTTAACAAGTTCAAACTTTAATATTCAAATGATTGTTTATGAAATTTTACATATATATTTGTATAATCTATACCGAAAATAATACTCTCTAGATCCACCTCCATCAGCAACAAAAAGAAGATAACACAAAAGCTAGGATTTGACTCCATTGTTGGTCATGTATAGAACTCATGTCCGGACAAGTTGAACTTTTTAATTTGCTATAATCACTTGGAAGAAACAAATAGCATAAGTCTACACCATATGCCTCCAAATTAATTTTTTTAGAGAAAAAAACAAAATAGGCATTTTTTCAAAAAAATAATTAAGGTTTAATGTTATGGACCCCTTGATCTTTAACAATCATAAAGCTGAAGAAAGTCATGAAATATAACTTTAATTTGCTATAAAATGAACTTTGCTATGTTATCATTTATGTAAAAGCGATAATGATTTGTACAAAAAGATTAGCATAAAAATCTTGAATGATTACACCTTCATTGTATTGGATACTACTTTTAATAAGAGCGTTCAGACTATACCCTATTTTTAAATAACTAAAACTCGTGACCAGAGAGGAAAGAAATATTTATTAATGACTAAAATAAAGCTTGATTAAGACTTGACAACTTTCTATAATACTATTAAAATGCAACGTGTCAACTTGATTTAGAAACCAGTGCGTTGTAATCTCCTTAATTAATCTTAATATCATATCATATTGACGTTTTTAATTGTAGAAAACAGTAGAAAGGTCATTTCAAAAGTTAATAAAGAAGCTTTTTTCATTCTTTCTTTATTTCTTTTTAGTATGCTTAGAATACTTTTTCTTTTTCCAATAAGTTATTTGTAGGCATGAAGAAGAGTGTTGAAGCACCCACCCTGTAATTTACTACTCCCTCCGTCCCTTTTTAGTTGTCCACTTTAGAAATGACACACAGATTAAGGCAACAATGATTAGCACAGTGAAGTTACAATTTTACCCTTATGACAACTTTTCATTTCAAAATTACAACCACTTCTTTGAATTCAAGTGAAATAAATTGGAGGGAAACAACATACACTTTTACAATTTTCAAGAAGTGTAAATAAGGGTATAATAGGAAAAAATTTGTTGTCTTTTCTTGATTTGTCAAAATGGACAAGTAAATAGGGACAT
>JAJOOH010035395.1:0-12683 GCA_029582605.1 Solanum gracilifrons | reverse complement strand
CCCCTCTCTATATATATAATTCACTACATATTTTTAAATATATAATCATTAATCTAATTATTATTATATATTCATTTTAAATCAGTATAATTTTGAGTTGTTTGGTAGAATGTAGTAGAAAAAATAATGTATGAATTAATTTTCTCTATTGATAGTATCTTGTTTGAAACACTTTTTCAACTTATATATAACTAATGTTATACACTCTATTATGAACTGAAATGTGTATTAGTAGTACATGAAAATTCATGATTTTGGTAGTAATGCAAGAGTTTTTAATGCATGCATTAGCATGATTAAAGACACAATCGTCCCTAAAACCTTTTTTTTTTACATATATTTTACCATATTTGTGGAAGATATTTTTATAATTTTTTTTATAGAAATTATGTCATGTATATTATTTTTAATACGTCAAACCAAACAATGCATTATAATGCAAACATAACTAATATAAACGTTACTAATACCAATACGTACATTGTTGGGTTTTAAAGGTGTGAACATGAAATGAAGGGTTGTGACTCTCCTGAAGGGTTGTGACTATGCCGAAGGGTTGTGACCTTTATGAAAGGTTGTGTCCTTTCTAAAGGGTTGTGACCGTTTGAAAGGTTGTGCCTTTTCCAAAGTGTTGTGATATTTCTGAAAGGTTGTCCTCTTTTCAAAGAGTTGTAACATTTACCCTTTGTTGGCTATAAATAGTGAGGTTTTCTCTCATTTTCCTGCACTAAATTCTTCTCTTCTTTTGCATACATTTATTACAAAACAAAATCAATCGATCGTGTCTGTGTATGATTTATTGCCGTCATTTTGAGTTCGTTGAAATTATCAAAGTTTGAGGTACCACTAAATCTTTAATGGTTAATTTGTTTTATCTTAGGAGGAATTAATCTGCAACCTTGGTACTTGAGGGGATTAAATTTCTTAAGGACACACAGTGGGTTCTGTGGACTCGAATAATTCTTTGTTCTTTCTTTTTTCATCTTTTATTATTTCTAGTTTGTTAATCTGAATACAAGAGATAACATACATCAAACCAAACAATGCATTAAATTTAAAGATGTAGTTCAAGTTGGAGGTATAGTTAATGATGTTTTTTTGCCAAGAATTCTTAATAGGCGTTTCGACATGTGATTTCATATCACGATATGAAATTATGAGATGAAATCAACGTTTGGATATGCAATCGTACATGATTTCATATCATGAGATGAAATTTCAAATTCTCCAAAAAGCACGATTTAGAAATTTCAAATCATGAATTTGAAATTTTCAAATACAACAATTAATCCACAATTTATATTTTGTAAAAACAACCCCACATTTATATCTACTAATTATTTATTTCATATAAACAAAATTTATAATTCATATCACAACTTTTTAAATCAATTTTATACCGTATAACGGTTATTCTCACCAACATAAAATTTATTATTACTTCAAATCAATTCTTAATTTGCTATTTAGATTCACCAATTTCATTATTTTTTATCAAATTTATTTACCAATCAAATGATTAACAAATGGCTAAAAGAAACAATGTTTGTTCGTCTTCTCGATGATATGATCGAGAAATGCAAGTTCAACGTGAGAAGATTGTATGTTCTACGTGGGAGGATTATATTAAAGACTACTCCATTTGTCCCATATTAATTGTGAATTATACTAAAAATAGTTGTCCCATAATAGTTGATCACGTTACTAATTCAAGAAAGTATTAATTAAATTTTCCCTTTATTACTATTACAATTAACTTCTTTGAAAATGTTCACATTTGTTTTGTAAAATTTCCAATACGTTTTTTAAGGGTTGAATTAGTAAAATAATCTTCTTGTTTATGATTTCTTAAGCACCGTGCAAAATGAGAAGTAGTCAATTAATATGATACGGAGGGAGTAGTAAACTACAACTAATGTTCAATTTTATCTTTTTATTTAATTAAGTTTGATTAATAAATGTTGTATCTTTTTAGAATAGCTTTGTGATGGTGTTGGAATTTATGCAGTTTCAACGATTGACAAAGAAAGATGAAACACGTCAGTCAACATGGTCCAAAGGTACACTGTATGGGCAGTTGAATTCGAAAAAGATTTTAAGATGAATAAAGACAAGAGTGCAAAACTAAAGAAATGGATAATGATAATTTCATGAGAAAGCCTAAGGAAGTAATCATCTGATGAACTGACAAGAAAGAATCAATGAGTTCGATTTGAAGAAGGAGTCTAAAGAGGCAAGGAGTTTTAATTGAAGAAGGAGTTTCACTTAAAGTAGAACTCTTCAAATTACTGTTGAGTTGAAGTGTTGGAGTTTGACTACAATACAAAAGAATCAATGAATGTAATTTGAAGAAGGAGTCTAAAGAAGCAAGGAGTTTGAATTGAAGAAAGAGTCTTACTTGAAGTAGAACTCTAAGTCAAGAGAGTTCAAGTCAATGAGGAGTTTGAAGTGAACAATAACTCTATGAAGAATTGTGCTTAAATAGAAGTGAAGTCATCTAGAATACTTGTGCACTTACAGAGCAAAAAGAGCAATTGAGAAATTGACTTCGCAAGTGCTACCAGCGAACTGAAGGAACACATAGAAAGAACACATCGAAGAACCTGATCCTTTTACAGAGTTTATGTGTTAAGAGTTTTTCTTTGTGAATGAGTCTTGATGTAATCTTAATTCAGTGAGTTATAAACTGAACTAGGAGTGTTGTCTTCAGGTTCTGATAACTCGAAGAGTTGGAAACACATACCTTGGGAGGTTAGAGTTAGTTCCTAGGATTACAAGCGTTGTAATCTAAATCCACAACTTGAAGTTAAGGAATTAGAGTTAGTTCCGTAGGTTGCAAAGTTTGTAATCTATTTTCTGTGAAGGCTCAGCGATTTAGTGAAATTGGAGTTAAATCTTGTAGGGATACAAGTCGTGGTTTTTCACACCTTTTGAGTTGGGTGTTTTCTACGTAAAAATATTGAGTTTTTACTTACTGTCCTTACTGCTTTGTTGGAACACGTTCGGTAACATGTTTCACACTTAGGCAAAAAGTTAAAATCAACAAATTACTAGGTCGTGCAGACTAACAAATAGTGTATTGTGCGATTTTATAAACTTTTTGCTTATTTGATATGATTGTATAAAAAGAGTTGAGCCAATTTTAATAG
Source organism: Solanum gracilifrons (assembly GCA_029582605.1). Taxonomy (NCBI): domain Eukaryota; kingdom Viridiplantae; phylum Streptophyta; class Magnoliopsida; order Solanales; family Solanaceae; genus Solanum; species Solanum gracilifrons. Next base: position 9,534 of record JAJOOH010035395.1, on the reverse strand, counting down.
TTTTACAACTTATGAGATTTTTTTTAATGTTTATGAAAAAACATACAACATAAAAAGTCTAAATTGCATGTCCAAACAAAATTTTAACTACATATTATGATTTTATATTGCATAGCCAAATAAATCCAAATTTTAATTAGGCACCTGTGCTAATTGAGCACATGAATACAATTTATATTGTGAAAAAGGGTAAAAGAATAACTTTAAATTATGTGAAATAGAATTAATAAGTTGGTAAAAAAAAGTACATAGTATTAATAATTTGACTCAAATAAAAATCATATATCATATATTTATATAAAAGAGAACCCTAGACCCACCTACGTGGAGTCACCATAAACCAGAATTCCCTTTTAAATTTATTTATTTCCAAAACTAACCTTCCCTTTTCATGAAAAGTTGTGACTTTTATGAAGAGTTGCGACTTTTATGAAAAATTGTGATTTTTATGAAAGGTTATGACCTTTCTGAAGGGTTGTAACTTTTTCAAAGAGTTGTGACCTTTCCGATAAGGCACAATAAACATTTGTTCACACTACCTTATGTTGTTTATAAATAGAGGAATTTCCTGCCACTATAATTTGTAGATTTTTTTCCCGCTATAGCGTAGTCAAATTCAAATACATTAATTAAGTTTTTATGAAGTTTGTTTCCTGAAAGTTTTCTTCCTCTTATTTCATGGAGCTTAATCTTTACTATAAGTCATAGTGATTCATGTAACTATGACAATTTCTTTTTCCTATGTTGGTGACCTTATTTTAACTCTGTTAAAGTTTCAGTAAGGATGATTGAAAATTGATCTTTTTTTTTTGTCTCTTTCTACAGGTTTCTTCATATAAACAAAGAAAATTGATTTTAATTGCAATGCGACATTACTACTCTTTGACCTCTCAGTGCACAACTCATAATGCTGCTGAAATTGTTGATGGTTGAATTCATTACATTTGGTTCTTTAGTAAACAAATCTTTTATTCTGCCACTATTATTTGTATGTTTTTTTCGAATTCAATTATATTAATTAAGCTTCTTATGAAGTGTGTTTCAATCCTCAAAGTTTTCTTCCTCCTATTTCATGAAGCTTAATTTTTTACTATAAGTCATAGTGATTCTTGTAACTATTGCAACTTCTTTTTGCTATTTTGATGACTTTTTTTTTTATTATGTTCAAAATTACAGTGAGGATGATTTAAAATTTATCTTCTCTTTTATCCCTTTCTACAGGTTTTCTTCATATACTTTTTGGGAATATTGCTTGTGGGTTGTGCTATATTTGATAACACACAACAATAAATATCTGATAACTAATACAGAATCAATGATGAAGTTTGTTAAAAGAACCAAAATGATTGTTCTCTTGCTTGCCACAGTTAGTATATTATTTTGATTGTTTTTTCTTAGGTACAAACATTTTATATGCCATTGCACTATTCCTAGAACTAGAATATTTGTATAGAGACAATTAGTCCACATCTTTTATCGCAAGTTAACTAATTTGTCATATTTCTTCTTCTCTTCTTTTATGGCATAATAAGAGATCAAGTTTTCGTGAAACTAACAAATGTCTAAAATACACTATAACAAAAATATTTTTTATCGGCAATAAATATGCACGTTCACGAAGAGTGCTACAGCCTTTACTGACATTAATTAATTGTCATTATATTCAATGTTACTATAGATTTTAGGGACATTCATACAGAGTACCAATTGCCTCTGAAAATACATATTTAGCGACAATTAAGCTATTAATTATCGTTAAAGATCATTTTTGTTGTAGTGATAACTCATTCTTTTGATAAAGTTTTTTTTTAATTTTTAATAAAGAAGTAATAACTCTTTCTTTTGGCTTCTTTCAATTAAATTTGTAAACTGTAAACTTGGATACAACCCGAAAGACTATCTTTTTGAAAAATATGTTAACCAACATTCCTTCTTCTTCTTGATTGTTAGGAAAGTAAGGTCGTCTTTATTATTATTTTTTGATATTTGTGAGTTCAAGTGCTCACAAAATTATGCTGTGAGATTTTAATATGTTATGTGTCAAAATTTTGGTTTAGAATATCCGTTGTGAACATTTAGATGCTACCTACAGCTAGGTTGATAATTGCATTAATTCATTGTAACTGCATACTATAACCATAACAATAACTATGGTTTAATCCAAATAAGTTGGGGCCGGTGATATGAAACCTTAAAAATAGTAATGACTATTTTGAGACAATGACAAAAAACATTTATGATAATAACAATTTTAGGGTCATTTTTAGCATATACTTGATATGACATACAATAATAAAAAAGAGATTGATGAAGGTTCATAAGAAAGGAGTCCAAGGTCGTCCATTTGAATTTAGTTAATTATGATTTTGTATGGACGTGATGTTCCACTATACTTGGGAGTGTTGTTCTTCGACACTTTTTGGTCTTTTTTTAACGTCTGATGTTGTTGTTTATAACTTCTTGGAATTTAAAAAAAATCATTACTTTTGACCAACTATTTTTGCAGGGAGATTTTCTTAGACTTATTTCTTATACTTAAAATCTCTCTATGACTCATAATTTTTGCATAACAAAAATGAAGATGAAAAAAATATAGCACTTTAAGATTTCGGAGGAACACTTTGCCTTAAGATAAAATGTTCTTGACAATGTAGTGTATGATTCAAAAATACGAATATTACCGAATGATCATATGCAAGCTTAATAAAATAGTTCAATCCCTTGCGAAGCACGGGTAATTTACCTAGTATATATATAAAAGAAATCTTTAGGCCCGTCTACGTGGCGCTACCACAAACTAGGATTCTCTTTTAGTTTATTTATTTCCAAAACTAGCCTTCCCCTTTCATGAAAAGTTGTTACTTTTATGAAAAGTTGTTACTTTTATGAAAAATTGTAACTTTTATGAAAAATTGTGATTTTTATCAAAAGTTGTAACTATTATGAAATATTGTGACTTTTATTAAGAGTTGCAATTTTTATGAAAAGTTGTGACTTTTATGAAAGACTATAACCTTTCCAAAGAGTTGTGATTTTTCCGATAAGGCACAATAAACATTTGTTCACACTACTCTTTGTTGTCTATAAATTGAGGCATTTCCTCTCATTTTAAAACAACGAAAATTCTACACTTCTTCTTCTTCTGCACAATTAAATATTCGTGTACTTAGCTCCTGGCTCACCGACACCATTATTTTTGTATTAATACACTGGTGAATAAAATCGTTCTATCCTGAGAGAATCTATTCCTTTAAACCCAGGTACTAGAGGGGAATGATTTCCTTAAGAGGACATTGTGCATTCAGTGGGCTCGATTTGTCCCTTTATGTTTCATTTTATATTTACAAATCGTGGTATGTTTTTTTACAGTCATTAATTTATGCTTATGATATTAATTGTTATTTTTAGTACATGTTTTAAACTTTGTTGTTTATGTTTCTGCAAAATTGTTATAAGTATCTGTTAGTACATATTAAATAGCACACGTTAATTGAGTATTCACGCAAGTTTTCTCTACTGAAATTGTTAAAGGTATAATAAAAAATATTCCTTAAAGATCTATAGTATCATCTCTTGAAGACAAAATTCAAATTTGGTATACCATTGTAAGGACATAAAGACCTTAAAATCTTTATCACACTTTGATGTGCAAAGTAAACTAGGAAAAGAAGACAAAAATTAATTAACTTTTGAAATCGGTTCAAGGATGTGTCGGATGACCTATAGAGGAGTATGACTAGACTGGAGCCTCTATTAATCCCAAAGACAGTATGGACAAATTCTCAAATTTACGGCAAGTTGTAAATACTTTTGTTGAAGTAATAAATCTGTTTCTCGACACTACGATTGGAATAGAAGTGTAGTTTCAAATTAAACTTCATTACTCTGATATGTTGATTTAAAAAAAAAAAACACTCAAACAAACTGAATAATTTTGTGTAATATTTTCCCCTTTCAAATATATATATATAATAAGTTGAATTGTTGTCCAATATGATACATTCTCCCTTTAATTTTCCATTTTAATAATTATTTATGATACATTTAAATGGGAAAGTTTAAAATTATATATGTAATGCAAAATGTAGGGCTGAGATTTCTACACGTAAGAATTAAAATATTTTTTCACTTTTTTTAGCCCTTTAAAATTTATAACGATTATTTATTTATTAGAAAATTTAATATCTGAGGCTGATATTCATTTGATTCCCCAAAAATATCAAATAGTAACACTTCTGGAAGCAAAAGTATAAATTATAAAATCAAATTAAAGATATTTCACGATATTAAATTCCCGCGCCAGGCGCAGATAATTTTACTAGTATAATTTATTTTGAAGCACTCAAAAAAAGCTTATATGTGTTATCAAACACAAACAACATTTTTTTTTATAAATTTTGAAAGTGGAAAATAAAGGAAAATCCATTTCTATAAGGATAGAAAACCAATCAAAAAATTTAATTTCTTGGAATATTTATCTTGTTTAGGATTATTTATTTATCTTTTTGGAGCAATTTGGAAAAAAGAAAAATAATATTGGAGCTATTTATAAATCTTTTCTAAAACCCTCTTTTGGCAAAAACTAGTCCATTGACTCATTTGGAGTGTTGAAGAGGTCAAAGAAAATGGGCGAAAAAGGAGGAACCCAAATCTCAACAAACACAAACAAGATGATAACTGTTGAAGAAGCACTTGAGATTGTGCTAAATGTGGCTCAGCGGCTACCGCCTGTGACTTTGCCTATTCATGAGGTTTTAGGCAATGTTTTGGCTGAGGATATCTCTGCGCCTGACCCTCTTCCTCCATATCCGGCATCTATAAAGGTACTATTTTTTCATACTTATGTACTGTTTTATCAAATGGGTATTGCTCAGTATTGGAAAATCTGTTGTATATGTTACTGTTAATCGACTTTTTTTGGTGTTTAGTTGTTGAATTTTGGAATTAATGCCATGGGTTTTCTGGGAAAGTTAATATCTTTCTGTAGTCAATGCCCCTTTTCCCAGGTTGGGGTGCCTAGACTGTTGGGGGGTTGGAAGGGTTATGTGTAGGGGCGGAGCCAGATAGGGCCAAGGGGTTCATCTGGACTTCCTTTGGTGGAAAATTACATCGGTTATATGGGGATTAGATGCTGAACCCCCTTTGGATTCTTGGTGTGTTAACTTTACATATTTTGAACACCTTTAGTGAAAATTCTGGCTCCGCCACTAGTTAGGTAATTGTCCTTTTATGGGCCACCTGATGGTTAAGAGGCCACCATTTCAATGACAATATCATGAGTTCCAATTCTGGTGGCCCTTTGGTTACTGCTGTCCAAATGGGCTTTCATCTACCCCTGAATCAATTGATCAACTAGCCTCGTTCAAAGTAGATGGGATTGGCAACGAAAATGGACTTTTGAGGCAATTTGACCCAAAAAGCTAGCTCCTGTGGTGAGGATTGCTCAAGATCAAATGGAGATAAAAACCCATTCATGGGAGGGTTAGGTAGCGAAGGAAGGATAATATCCATTTATGGACAACCTGATGGTTAAGAGGCCACTGTTTGAATGAACGTATCATGAGTTCCAAATCTTGTGGCCTTTTGGTTATTGCTATCAAAATGGTTTTCATCTACCCTTGACCCTTAAATCAATCTATCAACTAGGCCTCGTTTAGAATAGATGGGATTGGTAAATGGACTTTGAGGCTAATTTGACCAAAAAATGCTAGCTTGTGTGGTGAGGATTGCTCAAGATCATAAGGAGATAAAAACCCTTTCAATCCGCGAATGTGTGACACATAACAACATTAACTATGTCTAAAGCTCTATATGAATCTTCTATAGACTAACTTCCTTTATTCAGGCCCCAAAAATGAGTTTGCTTCATAGAAGAGCAATCAATCAGAGTCCACAATAAAGGGGTACAGTTATGGTATTGTGTACCTAAACTAGTCAACTTATGATGATCCTCTGCCTAGTATTCGAGTAACTATGTTTAAATTAACAAGAATTCAAATTGATGGTTGGCTTGCTCCTTTTTTCCAATGATGGTCAAGAAGGATTTCTCAATTTCCCACTTCTAAACTTGATGGATGATGTCCCTTCCCTATACTTTTCTCCGCTTAATGGAGTTAGGGCTCATTTGTTTGCACTTAATGAAGGTTTAATGAAGGTTTGAATGTTAATTATTAAGATCTCAATCATTATATGCATTGTTTTTTTTTGGGTTTCAAGGTTAATCATTCAAATTTTAATTATTGTATGCATTTGTTTATTATTTTTATGTTACGATAATAAGTCTAAATAGTTTTGAATGAATAGCACCTAGAATGAAGTTATTTTATTATTAAAAGGCTATCTATTCAAGGATTTTTGCAAAGAAGACATTACACCATTGCTCCATCCACTTCCACTATTAAACCACCACTAATGCCACCGCCCACCATTATCAACTACCATCGCTGCCACCACCCATGATTGCCAATACTACCACCATTCACAGCCACCATCCTTAGTCTCAATTGCCACACTACCATCCACCACCCACAATTTACAACCACCATCCTCAGCACAAATGCCACCGCGCCAATCACTACAGTCAATTGTCACAACCACTAGCCACAATTTATAATCATCACAACCAATCACCACTACCACAACAACTACCAATCACTACTGACAATCACTGCCATCAACCACTACTATCACCACCGCTACTGTCACTTACTACAATTCTCAGCTGCTACTACCAATTACCAACATAGACTACCATCGACCACTGTTAATCACTATTGTAAGCCGAAATCACCACTAGCTACAACCTGTAACCACGATTATCAACCAACCACCATTCTCACAACTTGTTTGGATGGTTGTTACATATTGTTTCATGATGTATTTATACTATATTGTTTGGTGAACACACCATTGAATATATTTTATCAATTTCGTCGTTTCGAATTGTCATGCACTAGCAATTTCAAGGATAAACTTATAATATTACAAAAAAGCAGGATACGAGATATAATTACTAAAAAATAAATTGGATAAAGGATAATATAGGATTATTAAATAGTTAGTGAGGGAAAAATTAAGGTGACGATACAATCACACCAAATAGGTAGTTACATAAAATGGGACTTAAAATTTAAACAACAACCCAAGTTAATATTGTATTTAAGATAGCATTACAATACAATGAGTAACAAACCATACAAACAAGCTGTCAGTCGGCACCCACAAACGCCATTGTTAACCATCTCCACCACCAACCATATAATTTTTGTAATATTTTTTGATATAGCATTAGATTAAATTAGTATTTCATTTGAATTTATTTTTGTTATTTTCTGAATAACGACAAATTTTGTACATTCAGATTTTGAGAAAACAAACAATCTTAATTAGTTAGAATTTCAGATCTTAATGCTGAGGAATACAACATTACCAGTTTCAAAAAAAAAAAAAAAAGAATTTCAGATCTTAATATAACGTCTTAATCTTAATGTACATCTTAATATTCAGATGGTTATTTAGATTAACACGTTTTAATCTTTGTAAATAAACGAGGCCTTAATTCACAACCACTATTCGAACTCTTGATTTGCACCTAATACACATTCCACAATGTACTATCTTTGCTGCTGAAGCAACCCCCGAGGGCCTTGGTTGTTGGCTTTATTTGGGCCATAATTAAAGCTTAAGAATAATACTAGGACCAAAGGGCATTGGAAATCCACGAAACCATCACAATTATAAAAAAAATGGCCACACACCATCACTTAGGTAAGGGAAAAGATTATCTATAAATGCCTGTTTACATTTTGTTCATTAAAAACTTCCTACTTACTTTGAAGAATTAGTGCTGAATAAGCATGGCGATTCTAGAAGTTGTACTCATTAAGTTCTAATGGTGAAATAGCACTGTGAAGCTGATGAATTTTCTGGTGATAGAGAAATTCAGAAAATGAGAGATGTCAGCTTGTTCAAGGAGTATGTTTTACTATCAATGGACTTTGATTTAGCCAGGGGGGGGGAGGGTAAATTGACGATACATGATAAACTTGAGATTAAGACAGATACGAGATAGAATTAGTATCAGTTTGGAAGATGAAAGAAAAATGGGAGATGGCTAAAGATATAAATTGATGAGACTGAATGTTTATATATTTACTTAAGTTGGAAGCAAAAAATAGCTCAACAGAAGGCATCTTGATAAATAGTTTCTTTTATGTTGTTGCCTCCCTCTTTTAGGGGTATGATTAACTTTCTTTTGGGTGGACTTGTTGCAGGATGGGTATGCTGTTGTTGCTGCTGATGGACCTGGTGAATATACTGTAATTACTGAATCAAGAGCAGGAAATGATGCACTTGGTGTGACGGTTACTCCTGGGACTGTTGCATATGTAACTACTGGAGGTCTGTTTGTTCAGATATTGTGGTTTCTTTGATAGTGTTAGTTCTATACCTTTATCCATGGTCAATATATTTGCTCTTGTTGATCTTGGTAAAATATTTAGAGATATATCTAAAAACAAGCAAAAAAACATCCTTATAGGGAAGCATTGATGTTTGACATCTAACTGTAACATATATTGTGTCGTTGGAAGATTGTGTTGTTGGTAGGTGCTGGTGTGACCACTTGTTAGATGCCGCGTTCAGACTGAAATTCCATTTTATTGAAGCTCTAGGGATAAAGTTGAGGCAGGAATGTCATATAGGGAAAGTCCAGCTTCAAATTCGACTTCTAACTCCCTCATCTTAGAGTTCTTGTTAGAGCAGAAATAAGGCACGGAGCAAAAAAAAATCTAAATTGGCCTTGGGGTTTTCTAGAAAACCTCTACTCTTGTTAGGCATGAAAGCTCCTATTAAATGATACTCTCAGTGATAGTCAGGCTCTGCCTTGGCTTCAGGGTGCGAGTTTTGTGGCTTGATATCATTGAAATTGAAAGGATAATAGAAGTGTTAAGGTTTGGGCAATTATCTTGTTAAAAGATTTATTCGATGTTTACTACTACCATTTATGTTGTCTTAGGATATATGTCTGAAGAGTCACAGTATGTGTTGAATCTATCTGCATGTCCACTTGTTCTGAGACTGAAGTCATTTTATTGGGATATGGACTGAGACTTCATAATTAACCAAACTCGCTGAAATGAAATTTACAAGAATGTTATTTTACCCCTAAGAAACCAATCAATGAGGAAATTCTCAACTGTCAATACTATGCAAAAATAAAGAACCCAAGGTGTGCGCAGGAGATAAAGCTCCTGGTCCAGATGGTTTCTCCATGGGTTTCTTCATTAAGTGCTGGGAGATTGTGAAACAGGACATTATGAATGCCTTTCATAACTTCCATGAGCAAGAAGTTTTTGAAAGAAGCTTCAATGCAACATTCATAACTCTTATCCCTAAGAAGAAAGGTGCTAAAGAATTAAGAGATTATAGGCCTATTAGCTTGATAGGAAGCATCTACAAATTATTCTCCAAAGTATTGACAGAGAGGCTGAAAGGAGTGATCTCCAATCTGGTGGATGTTCAGCAAATGGCTTT
>JAJOOH010035394.1:0-13885 GCA_029582605.1 Solanum gracilifrons | reverse complement strand
AAAAAGAAAACTAACGATAGATTTTGCAGAGTTGTGGGTAAAAATCTTGGGACTTGGAAGCAACAAGATAAGGGGAAAATGGTTGTGAGTAAACATAACAAGTCTTTGAGTATGGGACTCAAGAAGAGTCTCTATTATGATACTAACATGTGTTGTCCTGATGATGGCAAGTGGCTCATGAAGGAATATGTTTTTTGTGAAGCTATTCTTAGAAAGTTTGAAAACTCTAATTTTAAAGACTATTGTATTTGTGCAATAAAAACGAAGCCCGAAAAAAATTCTGCTATTTGTTCTCGAAGTAGTAATGTGAGTACAACTGTTATGGATACAAAGGTGATTTCAGGGGTAAATTCTGTTGTGCCGCGGATGGATCAGGAATGTAAGGAGGTCACTCCTATCAATATTGTTGAACCAATGGTGCAAATTCAAGAGGCTTCATCAGGTGAAGAGAAGATCAAAGAGCTATTAGAAAACGATGATCCTGAAATAACGCTTATGCGGAATGAGGACTATGGAATGATCAATCATCCTATCAATGTCGTTGAAAATCCAGCAATGGAAGTTGATGATGTTGAGGTGCAAATTCAAGAGGCTTCTGGTGAATGGAATGGTGTTTCGGAATTTGAGAACACAATGCCAGAAAATAATCTGCCTAAGCAATCAGCACACCTGCAGCAAGATTGTCCTTTTGGTTTTAATGAGGACCGTATTGCAAGCTTTGTTGGAGTACTATCTGGTTGTGGAAACTCTGCTATCAGGAACAATCAGGTGCAAATTCAAGAGGCCTCCGGAGAAGAGAATGGTCAGTTGGAGCTAAATACTTTTTCTCAAATACAACAACCTATGATTCCTGACTTTGCGAATGTGAAGTCAAATATCACTATACCTGAAATATATGATACTTTGGCTGAATATATGGGTGTCGATGTATTGATGAATCTGAACAATGAGCTGCTGATCCATCCTTTTGATTTTTCTAAACATCAGGTGCAGATCACTCAAGAGGCTGCTGGTGAAGAGAATGGTCTGTTGGGGAAAACTATGTCGCCTTTTTCCAAAGTTCAAAAATTTGTTATGCCAGAAAATAACGTGCCTGAAATGTTCGATACGGGTGACACATTGTTGGAGATAAACCAGACACCACAAGAAGAATCTGAGACACTTTGTGAAACAGAAGAATCCAGCTTTCTTGCTGACCTTACAGAAGCCTTGTTAGATTATGAGCCTTTGAAGGATATATCAGATGCAATTAGGAGTACATTATTGTTGGACCAACAATCTTGGCAGTCTAAGGCGCATTTACAAGATATGCTGCTCTGAAGAATTGGTACTACCTGTACAGTTTCAGCTAATTTGTGGACAACACTAACTAGCTAGGTTCAGTTTTTAAAACACTATCAGGAGTTTTGTGCCTGCTTCTTAGTCCTTTCTGTTTGATGTTTCTTATAGTTTATGTAAATTCTATTTTGACAAAGAAACTGTTATTATAAGCTTTATCACTTGTTACAAAAGTTGATACAGTCCCCCCTAAATGAATTTTTTTCTTCTGTCTAAACCAAATCTACATTCATTCAAACATATGGGTATTGCTAGCTGATCGATTTATCTAGGTTTTCTTTAAATTTATATGTCCAATTTTATGTGGTCAATTTGAAGTACGAATGTAGAAATGAGGAATCAATGTCCAAATTTATGTTACCTTTATTGAAAGAAGAGGAGGAATTTCTCGGTATGTTCAAACACTCTCCTTGCATTATTCGCTGTTTTGGAGCTTATCTGTCCTTCAAAGATGAAATCGACCTTTACAACTTATTGTTGGAACTTGGAGTATGCATCTGGAGGAAGCCTTGTCAACAGTCTTCGGAACTTTAATTCACTGCCAGATTTTGAAGTTAAAAAACAAACAAAGAATGTTCTTTTAGGGCTCAGTTGCATTCACAGCAATAGAATTAGTCACTGCGACATCAAACCTGACAATATTAGACGAAACTGCCAAGATTGCTGATTTTGGACTCTCCATGACTTTTGAACAGGGCATGAATTGGTGTGTAACTGTGACAATAGATAGATCCATAAATAAAATTGATTTGTAAAAAAGTATGTGTGGGCTTGATCCCTCTTTAGAATTAGTTTTGGGGTATGTAGGCAGCGTGTGACGAAGATGATCTCACATGCAGATGTATTAGTGTCAACTGTCAAGTGTGCTAGTCCAATTTCAAACTCTGTTGCAGATTCTATTGTATGATGATCCATCTGCTACTCTTTCAATTTCAAAGTTTACCTTATGTCATTTAAATTTTAGAATTATCTTTCTGTGATCTATCTAGAAACAGGCATCCCCCACCTCAAATCAATTTGAAATTTGTGTCAAAAAACATGATTTTCCCACGGATTTAATGTGTTTCAAGTTAATTAAAAGTTTTCCAGCATTATGAATTTCAGGTTTTCCAATCTCTTTTGTTTACCAGAATGTGTAATGCATATAAATTGTTAGTAGTAAAAGCCAGAGTGACACTATATATGATGAAGAGCTTGTTTGATTATTCACTCTCGCGGTTGACGATCCTGTTTTACCTTTGTTTAACAAACCTTTTTTCGAACTTGGTCACTCCTCCTATCACACTGCTCTCTCTAGCACTTGAGAGTACTAGCTTTGGTTTCTCTGACCTATCCGATAAAAGAATTTCTATTAGTTGAATGACATTTTGGATAATTAAGCCGATCACTCTATTAAATTGAAGAATTTTGATATGCTTTTTCACAGACATATAAAATGTACAGAGACTTTTCTATCTGAGTTTGGAACGGATCCAACAAGAATTGAAAATGCAATGGATCCAGGTAGAGTCACATTTGATGATGAAATGGTGGCGATTTGAAGAATCTACCATCTAAGTTGCCGGATCTTCACTTTTGGTGCCGCGCGCACCCGTGTCGACACGACATGGGTATGGTGTGGATGTGGGATCCGTGTTCGATTTGGTCAACCGAATTTGGGTACTTTGACCAAAATTGATGGGGAAAGTCTAGACAGTTTTAATGATTTCAATAATCAATACAACAGCTAAGATGAAATGAAGAAAATGGAATATCTTTTATAAAGAAATTTCTATGTCACTCATTTTCCTTTAATCTCCTTCCAAGATTCTCATCAAGTTCTCCACAAAATATCTCATAATAGGTTTTATAACTCTATTTTGAAACATTTTAAGTATTTTTAGGCGAATCCCCACACCCGTATCCTTTAATTATTTTCCATCTACAATTCTTTCTTTTTGTTTCTTATATTTTCACACTAAAATGAAATAAGAATAAGAACATCAAATATGATAAGCAAATAAATTTTTAAGGGAGATATTCAAAATTCAAATTATTTGTTGAATTAAAGAAGTGAAAAAATAGAAGAATAAAAAGGGAAAAAAAACTTAAATATACAATTTAAGAACATAAATAACACGTATATAACAATAGTTTTAATTTACACCAAAATAGCAATAGAATCATTACAAAATAAAACAAAATAAAAAAATGACAAAGTAAATGCATTCAACTCGAAATTTAATCTCGAACACACATCAAGATTGTTAATATTGCAATTCGACTGTCAATACTGAGATTATTTCTACATATCAAATTCATGAAATTTTCCTATTCATGATCGTATAAATCAAAGAAAACACACAATTTTATCTCAAAATATAGATAATTTTGAAGAAAAAAAACAAGTATGAAGAAGAACCAAAATTCTTAATGAGAAAAGATGGAGATTTTATCCAAAAACTAACGATGATATGTGAGAGAATAAAAAATTAAATGGTGTGATTTCATGATAACAATTAAGAGAGAGAGAGAAGAAAGAGAGATTAAAAGGTGTTTTAAAAAAAAGAAACATATCACAACATTGACTGTGCTCGAAAATTCAAAAGGTAAAATAGTAAACTATCAATTCCATAAAATAAGCACACTACCCCAAAAAGGCAAAAAGTAGTAAATAAAACCGTATTCCACATAAAAAAAAAGTGCATTTTATTATATTGTTATGTATATATTTGTAATTAAAATGTTAATGTTGTAAATAAAAAGACTAAAATAATATTATGTAAATAATGGTCTTACATAGTATATTCTTGTAATTTTTAAGAATATAATAAAAAATACCCATAAACTAAAAAAATATCATGAACTTCGCTAGAAGGATCTAACGTGCCCATACATAAAAAAATTTAATAAGAAATAAATTAAAATTTTATTTAGGAAAGTAAAAACGAAATTGAATTAAATTAATCCCTAAAGGAATAGGGAAACACAGGAGAAGAATAGTGTAGAAGGAAAAAATAGGAAACAAACCTTTAAACCAAATTAAAATAGAAATTTGGTAAGGGAAATATAGATGTAATCGTTATTTTGAGGATTTTCATTTTTGTATAGGAAAGGGAATAGGATAACATATATCATCTATAAATTACTCTCTACAAACAGACTGCACATTCAATTCTTAATTTCCAATGGCGGGATTATTGTGGAAGAGAGGCACAACTCTTGGTCAAGGTGCATTCGGTGTTGTCTCGTTAGCTTCTACGTCTAACGCACTATTTCGTGGTGTTACTCTTCCCTCTCTCATCGCCCTCAAATCATGCAACTACAGTGCTTCTCAATCGTTGAAAGAAGAAGTCGAAATCCTTCGAATGTTCAAACATTCACCTTACATTGTTCACTGTTTCGGAGTTAATGTCTCTTTTGAAGATAACGTCAATCTTTACAACTTATTGCTCGAGTATGCATTAGGAGGAAGCCTTGCCGATCATCTTCAGAACTGTAAATACATTTACCGACATTTGATTAAATGTCATTGGATTCAATGTTGCTAAAGCCTTTAGTGGCATTTATGTCGAGTGCCGGTAAAGACCCTTATTATTATTGCCACTTTTAGCGGCATTTATTTAGCCGCCTTTACTATTGCCATTAAAACTACCTTAGGAACAAAGCACATTTGTGGCTTTTGCTATTGCCGGCAAAGATAATAATTGTCACTCAATTATTGTAACTACTTAAAACTGATCATGAATTCACCCTAATCCACATATTTAACCCTCTTTTATTACATCAAAAATAAAATGCACAAAAGAGATCAGTTTGGGCTCTTGGCTGCACTGTCTATGAGCTGATTACGGGGACACCGCTGTGGGAAGACGCAGATGGTGATGATGTGTTGGACAAAATCGAGTTTGAGGAACCAAAGTTATTTCAGAATTCAAAGTTGTCAAATGAGGCTCAAAATTTTCTGGAAAAATGCCTTGTGTAGAATCCCAGCACGCGTTGGACTGCGGACATGCTCTTGAACCATACTTTTCTGCAGAATTCATCCAAAGTAGCCAACACAGCAAAGACGAGGAAGAAGAAAAGTGATTCACCACACAAACCAATCCAGAAGAAAACATTCAAGATTGGCCATCATAAATTCTCGAGGCAATTGCTGGATCCGAAGCCCCTTCTAGACAAACCAATCAAGAAGATAACATTCAAGATCGGCAATCATAAATTCGTGAGGCAATTCCCAGATCTAAAGGAAGTAGAGAATGAAACTTGTGGAAGGGTACTGAGTACTGACAATAGATAGATAGATAGATACATAAAAATTGATTTGTATATATATGGAGAGAGAAGTATGTTTGGGCTTGATCCCTCTTTAGGATTTCTTTTGGGGTACGTAGGCAACGTGTGGCGAAGATGAACTCACGTGCAGCCCCTTATTAGTTTAATAAAAAATAAAGTTGTATAGTTGATCAACATTCTTTATAAAGAAAGGCGAGTTGTTATATCTATGTTGCAAAGATGAGTTTGTTATTATGATTGAATTGCTAGGTTAGAAATCTATGGTTTCCTTATTATTATGACTTATCTGTTGTGCTTTTCCATATTTGTGCCCTCTCTTTTGTCACCAATTTAAAAACAATGTTTTACCTGTTAAGTACTATTGGTTTTGGGGAGTGTTATCTTGACTTGTGTGAATTTTATTATCATGCTCGAAGCTTCTCTTGAGTGCTCTCCCACGGAAAAAAATGGAAATTGATTGCCATAGACCGGCAACTATTGTTAGATTTTTCATATGGGAAGTGCAGCCCACTGTAAGAAACTAACTCATAGTAAGGATATTGGAATGACTGTTATATACTTTCTGCATACAACCATACAAATCATTCATATGTAAAACCACCACACTTCTTTGGGTGCACACTTTAATCTTTTGTACTAATCAATATTGCAGATCTAGACCATCAAAAGAGAGATAAGCTCGAGCTTATTTGCTCGATCCCTTGCAGCCATCTACTCAGCCTGTCACTATATAGCACCTACAAAGACATTATATATATAGACTCTCGATTCATCTGCAAAAATAACTTATACACCTTCGTAAATCTTCACCATAACGAAACTCATGGAGCAGTCCACCAATTTGTTTGGAGACATATTTGGGACAGAGGCACCTCTATGATGAGCTTGAGTTGGAAGTCTGTTCCCAAAACCAACCATGTATGATTTTCCTCTCCGGTTTTTCCCAAGTAGATAGTCCATCTGCATTTTTTGACAGAAACAGCCAAGTAAATAGTGAGATGCATCAGAAAAGGGCAACTAATATGAACAAATTCACTACCTATTGCTTGGCAAAGGCCATGAGATCAGCAGAATTGAACTGTTTATTACCACAGATGACCATGAGATCAGCAGAATGGAACTATTTTTACCATAAGCGCGAGATAGAACTGTTGAGCCGTGCATGGATTAGGAATATAAGGCGATCACTCCTATCAATATTGTTGAACCAGTGTTGCAAATTCAAGAGGCTTCATTAAGTGGAGAGAAGATCAATGAGTTATTAGAAAATAATGGTTGTCGGGACTCTGCTATCAGGAATAATCAGGTGCAAATTCAAGAGGGCCCCCGAGAAGAGAATGGTCAGTTGGAGCTAAATAGAAATATGCCTGAAATATATGGGTGTCAATGTATTGATAAATTCGGACGATTTTCTGATGATCCATACCTTTGATTTTTCTAAACGAGCAATAGTAGAATCTAATCCACATCAGGTGCAGATCACTAAAGAGGCTGCAGGTGAAGTTGAATGGTCTGTTGGGGCAAACTGTGCTGCCTTTTTCCCAAATTCAAGAATTTGTGATGCCAAAAAATAACGTGCCTGAAATGTTCGATACGGGTGACACATTGTTGGAGATAAACCAGATACCACAAGAAGAATCTGAGATACTTTGTGAAACAGAAGAATCCAGCTTTGTTGCTGACCTTACAGAAACCTTGTTAGATCATGTACCTTTGAAGGATAGATTGGATATAATTAGGGTGAGTAAAAGTACATTATTGTTAGACCAACAATCTTGGCAGTCTAACGCATAGTTCAGCTAATTTGTGGACAAAACTAACTAGCTAGATGCAGTTTTGAAACAGTATCAGGAGTTTTGTGCCTGCTTATTAGTCCTTTTTTTGATGTTTCTTATAGTTTATGTAAATTCTATTTGTTCAACTTTAGTGTTCAATTTCTAAATAGATAGATCCATAAATAAAAAATGGGCTTGATCCCTCTTTAGAATTAGTTTTGGGGTATGTAGTCAACGTGTGATGAAGATGATCTCACGTGCAGTCCCTTATTAGTTTACTAAAGGAGATATTCAAAAATCAAATTATTCGTTGAATCGAAGTAACCACATGGATTGCTTAGCACTGATAGCTTTATTCACTGACAACTGAACATTGTTGAATTGAGTGCAGCCACATATTCATAGCATTCTTTTATCCTTGTTTCTGTATTTTGCTTCCATTGGTCAATGATTTATTGTATTAGCTGCTACTTATGGACCTCCAAAATAGGGTATATTTGTTCCGAAAAGATTCTGAATCGCGCTACATGTATGAAACTATGAACACATTTTATCCTGCCTTGTAATTGATTGTTTGATAATTGTAAATTGAGGAATATTTTCAATTTCTTATGCTCCGTTTGTGTTAATTTTTATGCATGATTTCAGAGTTTAGAATACAAAGGGTATTGACTGTTTGGCTTATTACTGCCCTTCTTTTCGAACAATATAGATGGCATAAACGTTGTTGGGTATATAGTAAGAATTAATGGGAAATGGGAAATGAAGGGAAGATGAAAAGAAGAATTTGAATGGTTCTCTTATGCTTTAGTAAGAAAAAAGGCATTTCTAGTGGTGGAAAGAAAAGTTTAAGTGTTTAAATAGAGAAATACTTCTACTAGTTGTTAAAAGGGTTGGAAAAAGGGAACCCCTCACGTCGTCATTGCTCGGCTTTGGCTTTGGAGAATGATCGAGAAATTATTTTTTGGACGAAGTTTGTTTTAATTATTTATTTAATTAGCCAAAACAATCCGACCCAACTCGGATCTGTGCAACCCGTGTGTAAAACGTCTTTCCCGTTTGAAAAACATGAAAGTTATGGATATTAAGAGACAAGAGTAGCAATTGAATAGGTAAATTAGATAGTATAAGTCATGAGACTCGTAAGTTATGAAGGTAATATTTTAAAAAAATAAAGAAGAAAAATAATACATAAATGTAGATGAGAAAAAGACAAGTGCAAATAATATTTAGATGATTGTTTAAATCATGACACATACAGAAGAGATTCAAGAGAAGACAGTTCAGTTAAGAAACACACCAACTAAGAATATTCTTTTAGGCCTCAGTTGCATTTACAACAAGCATGGCAATATTCTCCATATTGGCGCCAAAACTACCAAGATTGCTGAATTTGGGCTTTCCCTGAGTTTAGAACAGGGCACAAACCATAAACAAGGACTTATCAGGGAACAGAAAAGTATATGGCACCTGAATCCGTGACGGAAACATAAGTTGTAAAATATTCGAAAGCATGTTTTTGCCTCTCTATTTGAGAACCCCCTCCAGGTGTCATGAGAGGTAATTAGTTCATTCAACCAACTATTATGAAGATACATACTCAAATGTCAACTAAGCATATTCTTACACTGTAAAATGATTTCATTCAAAATAGAAAGGCGGTTCTCATTCATAAAAATGAATATCAGCATTAATTCATTGTAAAAGCATAAAGGGAAACTCATTTATCAAGATTTGTAATGATTCTATATGGTTAACTATGATAATGAACAACCCGAATATTGCATTGGCCACAAATTCCCTTGTTATTGTTTTTTGCCATCTTATACTAATCTGGTAGCTGTCGTGACTGCAATGTTCAACATTCCATCATTTTTTTTCAGCTATCACGGCTTCCCCCTTCAGCACATTTGTCTGTATCCTATCTCATGCAGTAAAATAATCCCCACAAGAAGTGCTCGTTGTTCCATCCTACAAAAACATCCACAAGGTGAGATGCATTGAAAGGGAATAAGAAAATGAGAAAAGAACATAGAGATTATAAATGTACTTTGAAAATCACTGCACAAGGTTGTAGATGCAAGTATAAGCAACTCAACATCATTGATAAGAGTTCTCATCACCAAATCCTTGTTGCTCATGAACTCCACCAAAGCGATATATCCCTCAATCCTACATATAATGGGAAATACAAATCAATTTCTAGTAATTAAATACAATCATGGTCAAGGGTGCACTTCTACTTTGCAACCCTTATCCCTTTTAAGATAGATAATATAGGGTAAATCTGACCTTTTTTCCTCACTTTCAAAGAAATACAATCCTATGTCTTCTTTACCAGGACAATGATTGTCGAATAAACTTGGCCAGATATTCTCACGCGAAACTAGTTCAAGTTTAAGAGTATCGGGCAATAGTCTTGAGAACTCATACACTTTACGTCTAACTCTGCTAGGAGGATGAGCATGTATACAATTATTGAATATCCCAGGTGCAAGTTTGAGAGCACCTAAGATGTCAAAACTTCCCCTAAAATGCAACAAAAAAAGACTAATTATTATAGGGAAGCAAAGTTGAGTGGTGCAAATTCTACAAGTAAAAAAAGGATCTTCAATATATATGTAGTCTATAAAATAATCAACGGGAAACTTCTCTGCTTTTTGACGCATAACGAAAGCATATTCTAGTTTTAAGGACACAAAAAGATCCATGAAGCAATTTCTCAAACACAAAAACATAAAGATAAAGTTTCACATAAAGCTAAACGTTGTTTTTCACTCTAAATCTCATTAAGTTACAGAACTGGAAAAAAAATAGAAAACAAACAATGTATGGTTCACATATAACCTACTCAACTACAATTTCTTGTTCCCATACCAGAAAACATGTAATGGTCCATATTCCATAATACAATGACATAGAGTGGCAACAACTTCAAGTCCTCAAGGAATTTATACATAATAGGAATCAAGTTTACTATTATCTCATTAAACATTATCTATTCAGAGACTCGCAACTATGTATAAGCAGAGCTCTTTTTCATAGTTAGACATATGTTCTACAATGCCCTATTCATTTTTTTAGTGATACTAATGGCGTCCCTAGGTATCCATTAATTTTATGGGCAACCTAGCAAAGATGGGTCATCCAAAAAGCTAGCATGCAAAAACAGAGATGAGCTAGATTTAAACATTTTTGAAGCTCAGTGTACCCTTTGTCAACCTATGTTAGTAATTAATGTGCATTCATAAAGGGTACTTACTTCCAGGAAGGAACTAGAGCAGGATCACAAGGGTGTGTCATAGGTGAATTCATCATTCGACTCTCGTTCACAACATCGGGAGTCCTATGCTCAAGAATGGTAGAGGCACTCGGACCTAAAAATAGGCTACATCAAATTGAATAGAAGTATAGAAGTAAATTAATTTTGCTATGAAAGCTTTACAAATATTGACAATGTAACGGAAATCATTTTGAAAGATAATATCAACATCATTGAAAAAAAATTAATTAGAGTATATGATAGAAAATGAAATTTCTAAAGAATAGAGGTATAAGAAGAGGACAAATCAAACCAAGTAAATGAATACAAGATATGGTGGTGAATACTTAACCTTTAGGCTTGCTAAATTTTCGAGATTTGGTTGACACAACTCTTGCAGAGACAGTATTTATCGATGCAGATCCGTATTTTTTTATACGTGATCATGACAGACCAAGTGCTTCTTCAATAGGCAGATATCTTGTTTTTCCGATCCGTACCTCCTTTTCCCAGTTAATATGTTGCCTCCGAGGAAACTTACTATGTTTCTTTGGTTGCACAGTACTCTGACAAAATCTTTGAATCTCTTAAAATGCTCATTTTCTAGTCCACGCGGTGAAAACATTACCCCCTTGCGAATATCACATTCTTCGCAACACCAATCCAGTGGTGCATCTTCCCAATAGCCCACAACGCAATATCTGAAAGGAAGAGAAAAACAAAAAACATTAGAACATGACTATGTATGCATAAAAGATACACACAGTATTTAAAAGAATTAAATGCAACAACATGCTAATGAAAGAATAGATTAATTATACTAATATTTGCATTAGAACTAGTTCTACCCGTATGCTTGTAGCAGGAAGTGACAACCTACGTATAAAGGTTGCTACTAATCAGATGCTTATAGCAGGAGCTAGCAACCTACAACCTATGACTACTTAAGCCTTTACAAAAATAAATTACCTTTTGAAACCTAAACAAAAAAAATCAGTGTATCCTTTTGGTGGAACCCAATATCCAATACTATTATCATTCGACAATTGTGAAAAATGCCAGAAAGATTAGATAACTCGAAGAAGTTCTTACTCTCCCTAAGAGGTAATATCACTTCAGTTTAGTCTTTTAATTCTATTCCAATTTTCACTCCTATTTAAAATACCAAAAAAGGGGGACAAAGTTGGTAATCTAACTAGCAATTTCCTTCGATAGAAGTAGCGCCTTGTGTGAAAAGATCAGTTTTTCCCTTAGAAATGGCAAGTCAACCAAAACAGAAGGGGTTTCGGATTGTGACAATGTTTAAAGTTCATACACACACGCGCAAGCGCGCACACACATATATATATATGCACAAGGTGATAAAGCAAGTACGAATAAGAGAGTCATGGCTTTCAGCTCACCTGACTGCCCTTTCATGTTAAAGAGAGAGAACTTACTGGTGCACGTCAACATTCTTACACTGATAGCAGGTAATAATTGCTTCTTGAATACCAAAATCAGCACAAACTTCACAAATTTTTTTCTGCAAGTTCATAAGAAAATACAAGAAATTCAAAACCAACATTACCATATGAATAGAATGAAGAATGATAAAATATAATGTCATCAGTTACACAAAGGTAAATCATAATAAGCAAAATCATGTTTTCATCCCCCTTTTGCAACAGACACATATCCAATACATTTCAAGTATTATCCTCAACATCTTCTTTTGGACAGAAAAGAGGGTTTTTTAGAGCAACAAACACAACCTGTTGTAGTTAAAGGATAAATCTTGAGGCACAAAAAAAATCTCTATAGACTATTTGTCCATCTAAAGCAATATGATCATATAATCTTTATCTTTGCAGAAAAACGTAAAAAAAAAAAAAAAAACACAATTATAGTGCAATATGCATTGATGTTAAACTATTTTCAACCTAAAATTTTATTAAATCAATAAGCTGACTTTGGAGTTAAGCAAGCATCCTTAGTACTGAAAGAGCAACATAATATCCTAATACGGGGCAAGTATAGAGTAAAAAAATAAGGACTTGGGACAATTGAAATGCACATAAAATAATTAGGAAAAAACACCTAACAAACTACAATGTATTGATTGCTATTGCCTAATGGAGATAAAATCAAAGTTATTAATAGTTATGGGACGGTGATATATATGTCTCTTAATGATATAGAAGATATTATTATAAATAAAACTTGTACAGAATTCAACCTTCTTATAAAAGGAAACCATAATAGACAAACTTACTTTAGAGTTGAGAACTTTAGAAGTTAATATTGCTTATTCGAAGTATGTGCAATAAGTTGGTGCTAGTACAACTTATATTATTCATATTTGGGTTCACCTCATCACGAAAGTACTAATTCACATGTAATTACTCAATACTTTATGAGATGCTTTACCTTTCTCTTCTATGAACCTATCATGTTCATGAGTGGTATTAGAGAACTAGGATTTGTTGATGTTCATATATACAATTGAGAGTCTATACATACATTTAAGAAGTTATTTGTTTGTTCCAATTCCTATTAAATTTCATATGTGTCAAATAAGTAAGTGATGAGCAAGAAATGGAAGGCTCCAGTACTGATGATACTATCCATTGGGTAAGATTATGAAGTGTTTGTTAGTAAGGAATGAGATTAAGAATGAAATTGAAAGTTTAATAAGGGGCCTGTTGTCAAGGAGGAGGCATATAATGGCTCAGTCTGCTAGTGATATTGCTCGTTTTTGGGCCTAGGCTTCCATGAATTTATAATGTGTCATTGTGGTATATATATATATATATATATATATATATATATATCCTATGAAACTTTGTATCTGTGTAGATATTTATTTCTACTCTGATGTTTCATATTATCCTTCATTTTAAGTGTTTAACATTTATTTGTATTTTATAATCATAGTGTCTCAACCAACTTAAACAAGCTAAATATCGAGTTTTATCCATCCTTTAAAAAGCTATTCAATAAAATATTAATCTAAATTACTTTATACACCTCTTTAAGCATTTTAATTAGCTAATATTCTATCAATTTGAACAATAAGGATATTTTACAAATAAATTCAATTTGATGAAACAACAATTATCAATTTTTTTTATAATACACATTTTTGTCAGATATCCTTTAATTTCAACTCAAAACTAGAAAAAGACATTTTAAAAAATGCTACACAAAAGTAATGTTTTAGCAACACTGATTCAAGTCATACCCCGGGGGGGGG